>JAATLQ010037464.1:0-54871 GCA_013421005.1 Heliconius erato x Heliconius himera
AAAAGACTTTACTAAACACAGCTACTTCCGTAAATAAGAACATAACCTCGTTCATTACTAAATCAATTTTTCTAGGAGTTGAAAGAAAGTTCAGAACAAGTAGAACATTGTAAATTAATAAATTAATAAAGAGGAATATGGTTGAGTAATATTTGTAGTATCCAGAGTCTCTAGTGCCTGGCCATACGCCAAATATTTTGAGAATTATAAAATTTACTTTAAAGCAATCGGACAATTTACTTGTGACCATTTTGCCTTTATATAGGCAAAAATTTCGATTTCGATTTTTTTTTTCGCCGATCGCCGTGGAGATCCTTGGGGGAGGTCTATGTCCAGCTGTGGGCGTCGAAAGGCTGACGTGATGCCATTGAATGCTTTGCTGATGCTTTATTATATACTGCATACAATTAAACAATATTAGTATCTAATAGTTTTTAGTTCAAGTTGTATCATGTGATTACTCACTTTAATTACTGCATCCCTTTAGTTAGCTCTGTATTTATAAAATTATACGAGCTTATTACAAATGTGAGGGCTTGTTATGTTATTTAACTAATTAATACTGTCTATCTGGTATTTACTAGGGTTACTTAATTCCGATAAGTAAAGAATACAATCATATAAAAATACTTTTATTTTTAAGCATAATACAAAATAATATATAAAATGATTTTAGATTTATTTCCTAATTTAAGAATATTTTCATAAATAAAGAATATTTTAATTAACATTAGAAAATTAATTTAAACCATCAAGCAACGTCAGTTATCTTACTGGGGGTATATTTTATAATAAATAATTGTAATTAATTTTAAATAGGCTAAATATAATTGTAATTAATTTTAATAAATGTGTCCCATCCCTCTATCTACCCAATCAAGAATAGGATATGATAAAAAAAAATCTAAACAAAAATACATTGAAACTTATAAAACCTACCTACAATAGTCTATAAAAAACTTATCATCATACAAAACGTAACAATAGAATTTCAATAAAAATTTTAAATTACACTCCCACACAAAACTGTATTCAGTCATAATGGAAATAGAATTTTAATATCCCAAAAAGCATTCACGCATCGCTCAACGAAGATTGCAAAGCGAAGGAATGAAAGCCGCAACACAGCATACCTTTAAAAGCGACGGCGGCCCACGTGCCGACGCAGGCGTGCAAGGGAAATTAAATATTGTCAATTTTGAAGAACATCTAGTTAGATGGGCTGGTTACTAAACTTTTTTTTTTATTAGCTTCATGCTGTACACATCAGGGTAGGCAGAGGGAACTTAGTGTTAAGACACTCCGTTCCCCACTTTCTGCCGAATTCTGGAGGCATTGCGTGTTGAGTGGCAGAACTCAACGCCGCGCTTAACCTCGACACCAGAGTGAAGAAATAGAAATATAAATTTAAATAAATATTTCATCTCCTTGAGTTGGGATCGAACCCCCAAGCAGTCGGTTTTACCGTCACACCTCGTGTCGCTGCGCCACGATTGGCCTCACTGGTTACTAAACTTGTGAATTAAATTTTAAGAATGTATGAATAAATCGTGATAAGCTTTACTTAATTAGATTTAAACAGCTAATTAAGATTACATGATAATTCTGAGAAAATTGAAAACTCATAAGTGTTATTTGTTAGATATTTCTTCCTTCGAAACGTTCACGAATTTTGCCTTTAAATGACAAAACGATTGATTTGTTTTTAGATTTATCGATTTACTTTTAGACTTAACCTTTATAATTTTAAATCTATTGCACTTTATTCATTCATGTGGCATTTTTTTAAACTAAAGAATTTAAAAAAAAATAGCACACACAAGAAAGAACCCATAAAAGAATTATGATTCTTCCTTTATTTAATGTCTTTGACCTTAACCAATGTACAAGGATGCACCTTCTACCAATTCAATGAAGCAGACATGCATATCTAGATTTATTATAGCCACAGTAACTATAATATTATTCCAGCATTATTTTGGTCAACAATAGTACAAAACTATATCCTCGCATAATGGAGACGCGACTTTTAATATCCCAAAACCATTCACATATCTCACAACGAAGTTGGCAACGCGGGGCCAGCGATGAAAGATGCAGCATACCTTCAGTAATGATGGCTGGAGGCCACGTCTCATTGTGCGACGCGCGCCCGGAAAATTAAAGCAACTAAACTTAGAGTAGGGTTGTCTTGCGATTGCGACCTCATATTCTGGCCTTTAGGGCGTAACTAGGCTGACTTCTCTGGGGAATGGGGCTAACTTGCCTATTTTGGACCTGCCCTAGATCCTTAGGCTTATGTGAATTAATTTTTTCGTTTTAGTTTTTAGGTGAATAATAAAAATTAGCCTAAAGTTAGTATTTTACTTTTATTTGCATTACCATTCAAATTACAAAATTATTATATAAATGAACAAAATAATATAAACTTACGCCTAGTCTATAAAACGTTATTAATTGTATAGTGAAATATTACATATATATCGGTATATAAGTAAGTCTCTATAATAAACTCATAAATGGCAACCCTGACTCGGAGGATATTTCGCTATAGGCGTAGTTCTACAGTTTAATTTTCATACATGTATATTTTAAAGTGGATGCAACGCATTCAAAACTTAACTGCGCTTTTTGAACAAACTACTGTATGAAAGTCGAAGAGAATATTAAAGTAATATTAAATTCTTCATATTGTGTTAATACTAATTTTTAATGGTAGAGGCCATTTTCAATATTTTCATTAAATATAAATTCCTTGCTCTGGTAACAAGGCAATGTCTGAAGATTGGGTAGAAGGTGGGGAACGTAATTGTCTTAATGAGAAACAGAGGGTCTTAGCACTAGGTTCTCAGGTTCCCATTACCTACTATGCTATATGAAGGACACAGCGTGAAGCAAAAAAAAAGATATTATAAATATTTTACTGTATTTCGCAAGCCTAGGTATATTTTTAATTACGGCTCAGCCCAAGTGGGAGTCAGCCAGTAGTGCCTTAATACAAAACTTACAGTTCACGCTATCATTCACGTTCCCGCAACATCACTCCAAACCTACGTCCCATTTATTAAAGAAAAAAAAACTTTTCACGCCTCTTTCCTGTTTTTTAATTAAGTGTAACTAAGAGGCTCTTTTGTTTAGCTTTCGCCTCTTAATTGCCGGCAGTCAGTCACTTGTCTTGAACAACGCTTTATTTGTCTACTTGTGCTTATGAAATCTGTTTTAAGCAAAAGTTAATTTCTTAATAGTAATTTGGGAGGCCAGATCGAGGAAATTTCTGATTTTAATAACGTATACAACGTTATCGGAATATGAATTATTTTCTATTAAGTCGTTTATTAAGAAGAAAATGTATTATATGAAATTCTAATTTATAATGTAATAAAGTAATGTCGTTGTCTTCCTTATATTAAGTACGTATCGTCTTGATGAACTTATATTCTTTTAATGCTATTTTTGACCACAAAAACTATTCTATATATCATCAAGCAACAAGCTGGGTAAGTATTGGTATTTAACTAATACCGTCCTTTTTTTCCAGCTTCACACTGTATCCCGCTCACAGCAGGAGGTGCCTAGTGTTAAAACACTCCGTTTTCAAATAAAAAAAAAATATTTCTTCGAGTGGGAATCGAACGCACAACTGAATACTGACTTTAATATTAATTGTTCATTTACCAGATGCTATACAAAAGGATAAATTCACCAAACTAAGGTTGTTCAAAGGCACGCTCTGTTTAGTATGCATTAATAACGCGCGCCGTCGCCAGCGTGATTGAAACTAAATCCGACGGGACACCGGGACACCGGGACACCGCTTAGTGCCCGCTGATTACGGGCCGCAGCACCAGTGTGGGGATTGAGGAATTTAAGTGGACAAAGGATTTGGTGACTTCGTATGTGTTCGTACCTTTTGGGTACCTGCAAAGAATTCATTAATAATTTACTTATTTACTCTGCCTAATATGCTACATGTGGTATACCGTATATAGCGTAAAAAATAATTTATGAAGTATTATTTCACATTTATATCAAACAAAAAATCACATATTTTTGGCATATATTTTTTTAAACATCAAGAAATCTTGTAAGAATATATTGTCGTTTTCAGGATTAACATACTCTGCTCACAATAATGTTAAATCAAACATCACACAAAGAGTATACAAAAGATATAAAAATATTTTTCAATATTTTACTTCAACAATTTATAAAGAAAATTCTAATATCTCAGCCGTCACCTTAGCCGCCCAGCTAAACGTTAAAGGACGTTGTTTAACGTTGTTTTGAAAAATTTATTTCACGACATAGTACATTTTTAAGGCCACAGGTTGTGTTTTCGATTCTGACTCGAGGAAATCAAATATATAATATATTCAATCTTCACTTTTGTGTTGAGGCAAAGCACGGCGTTGAGTTCCGCCACTCAACACACAATGCCTCCAGAGTTCAGGGGAAAATGTTAAACGGTGTGTCCTAACACTAGCTTCCCTCAGCCTATCCTGCTGTGTGCGAAAATCTAACGTGAAGCTGAAAAAAAAAATAGTACATTTCACAACAAATAAAACCAGATACAATAGCTAGTATTAAAAAGTTGAACCTATATACATCTTATATGCATATAGTATGTGAATAATGAAGCGTGTGCCGCCGTGTGTAAAACTAAATCCCACAGGACAGCGCTCACTACTGACTGATTACTAACCGCAGCGCCACTCCCGGATTAGGATATTTAAATGGACTTGTACCTACGCCTCCTGCACGTATAGTATGTGTGACTAAACAGCTTTGAAGCAAATTTTTTAAATGTATGAAAAATGTCATTTGAGTAATTGTTTTTTTTTGTGGTAAACAGATTAAGCTGGTGAATATATATATTGTTTTAAGTTTTATGTCATTATTATGTCATAATTTCAAATCATCCAACAATGATTGACGAAACTCGAAATATGCATATATATTTAAATAAAACTTGCCTGTCTCTGATTTCAAACCATAACCATGTTTTTTCATATGCATATTATAGTTATTTACATTTTTTTTATTTTTGTCTGTCTGTCTGTCATCTTTTTGTAGGTGCGGATTAGTCTCCGAAATAGCTAACTAATATGGAGCATCAAAGACTACTTTTTATCCGGAAATTCCCAGGGGATAGCGAAGCGAGAAAAATCGCGTTTGTTGTGCGCGCGTACCTAGGAGATATTAAATAACTAATAATTTCTATTAAATATAACAATTTTTATGAGCCAAGCCTTTTTTCAATTACGATTTATTAAGTGTAATAACAGCATAATAATTTTTTAAAAACTAAATACACTTAAATAATTAGTCATTTGTCGTTACTTTTTCCTTGCAAATATATAGAGGATGAATCAAAACATAGATTTCAATTAAATTAAAATTTGCATAATAAATCAAATCAAATCAGTTTCACGCTTTATTCCGCACACAGCAGGGTAGATAGAGGGAACCTAGTGTTAAGACACTCCGTTCCCCACTTTCTGCCGAATTCTAGAGGCATTTTGTGTTGAGTGGCAGAACTCAACGCCGCGCTTAGCCTCGACACCAGACCGAAGAAATGGAAATATAAATTTAAGTAAATATTTCATCTCCTCGAGTGGGGATCGAACCCACAACCAGTCGGTTTTACAGTCACACTTCAAGCCGCTGCGCCACGACTGGCCTCAATGGCATAATAAAAGGCATTAACAATTGTATCGAAATAGTTATATCATTCTCAACTTCCATAAAGCCTCTGAATACAATATATAACAGAGCACCATATCCTGTAAATAACTTTCTCCATAAGGAAAACTATGTTATTAATAATGAAATATCTGCATGAAATAATGAAAAGTTTTTGAGAATTATACAACGGTAGCCAAAAAAATTCCAAAATAAAACAAAGTTATTTAATAATATTTTGGGAGTTCTCGCCAAGCTACGTCGAAATGTTTATACGCTTGTTACAACTCATTTATGTTGTTAGTATCTCTGTAGGGAGATTAAGAGTATAAGAGTAATCACCTGGTCGGTTTCCAGGAGGCGCGGGTTCGAGTCTCGCTACGTTCAAATTTTTATACGTTTTCTAAATAAGTATTTTTTTTCCTAAGTGTGGAATAACACTTTAAAAATATTTTAAAAAACTTCCTAACTACCTACGTACGAGTACGTGGAACAAGTACAATATTATATTATAAAATAAAGTTTCAATATCATCCAACTGTAAACAATAAACAATTTGCCTTAAATAAGAGTAATCACCAGCATCTACGTGAAACGGCAAAGATAATAAATCTATTTAGCCCTGAAGGGGCGCTAATTCTTCGTACAAAGCTGTAAAGGCTATTTATCGTGCAATTCAAACTTTTCACTTGCATGCAGCTGCCTCTAATTAAATTACCACCTCCGAAATTGCCTTCAGTATGGCCGAATAGAATATATAATGGACATACAATATAACATATATACAGATTCACGCTATATCCAGCATATAACAGAGTAGACAGAGGGAACCTACTGTTAAGACACTTTGTTCCTCATTTTCCGCTGATTTTTTCAAGGCATTGGGTGTTGAGTGACGGAACACAACACCAGGCTTTTGCCTTGATACCAAAGCGAAAAAATGAAAATATTAATAGATAAATATTAATTTCCTCGAATGGGGATCGTACTCACAACCGCCGCATTACACCCACGACGGCCTCTATAACATCATATATTGTATTTTATGAAGATAAACAAGTATCCAAGTAAATATATAACAATATAATATATAAGTATTCTTTTGTAGGATTCCACTAAGTCGAAAACGTGGATATATTGTAAAAGAATTGTTCAATAAAGAAAATTTAAGCGAAACTACATACATTTTAAAGATAATCTGAACAGTATATCTCTCCATGCTCATAAAATAAAATGTAATAGAGGAAAAGTACACATCCGACTTTCCCAGCCACTTACATAATCAGTGTCCGGCGTAACATATTAAACTTTTTCTGAGATCCCGTGAAAAGAGAAAAGGAAGAGAACTTTTTTGCTTCTGAAAAAGTGGTGTAATTTATTTTCCCTTGGTGCAATATTTAGTGCTGTCCATTACTACCGTTCGCGACCGAACATTATTCACGGGCATCCATCTTTTTTTTCGGCCGCAACGCGTGAGGCCTCAGATTAACTTTTTTTATTCATATCCTTCAAGTTTCCGAATATCTATATATGTATATTTAGGGCATTCCTCTTTCCTCATTCCTGCGAATTCATAAATAGCCAATCTATATTATCTCAAAGCCGTCGTGGCGTAGTATAAGGGTGTGACTGTAACGCGACGTTTGTGGGTGCAATTTGGGGAAAATTGATCGGTGAAATTGAAGATAGATAACTCGGAGGAATCAATTATTATTTTTTAATATTTTTATTTCTTCTATACGCCACCAAGGCAAAACCTCGGTGTTGATTTCCACTACTCAATACATAATACCTCAAAAAATGCGGCGGAAAGTGGGGAACCGAATGTTTTAACACTAAATTTCCTCTGCCTAACGTTCTATATGCGGGATACAGCGAGAAGCTGATTTTTTTCTTAAAATATATCAATATTGTGAATATTTAGAATAAACTTCCAAGTATACACGAGTAGCTAATACACCGGAATGTTTACGTTGTTGAGAGCTGCGAGTGTTGTCGCAACAGCGCGGACGTCCGCCGGCGCCGCGTCGCTAATGCGACTTGCACTTAACCATTAGCTCAATCACCAACATGCACTTGTTCATATAGCAAGTACCTTATAGTATCTTACTGGTAAAATTCGCGTTTATCCGACAGACAACACGCTTTCATCTGAATAGTTGTGCTGTTGTACTGTTATCTAGGATAGCTCTGACTAATAATAAAATTTGTATGAAATATTTTAACGTCTTCATGTTTTTCATACATTAACATAATGGAACAAGAAGTTGTACTTAACTTACTGTGACAGTAACACCGATGAATACGTTTAAAAACATAATGAATTCGTACTGTTTTACTTGTTTCTTCGTCATTACCTAAAATCTAAATATATTATGCATATTTTATTTTGTAAATATTCATTATTTTAAAATAAAATTTGTAGCTTATCGACTTGTTAACAACGTATTAAATCAATCCAATGCTCTTTAAAACAGGAAACCATATGTGTAATTTCAATAAATTGATATTTACATAAAATTTTAAATAATTGAGGCCAGTCGTGGCGCAGCGGCATAAAGTGTGACTGCAGAACCGACCGGTTGTGGGTTCGATCCCCATTCGAGGAGATGAAATATTTACTTAAATTTATATTTCCATTTCTTCGCTTTGGTGTCGAGGCAAAGTGCGGCGTTGAGTTCTGCCACTCAACATGAAATGCCTCCAGAAATCGGCAGAAAGTGGGGAACGGAGTGTCTTAACACTAGGTTCCCTCTGCCTACCCTGCTATGTGCGGGATATAGCGATTTTTGTTATTGCTGCTGCTGAAGCTGATTTTTTTTAAATAATCAACAACATAAATGCTTCACTTCAAAAATATTAAAAACGTTCATCCAATATTACATTGAAAAATTGCTATTTTAACATACCTACAACACTTTTCCAATATGTTAAACTAAGCTATCACACGAAAAAACTCATAAAGCTTAGAACCCGACGCCTAACGACATAGCTAAACCGATGGTCTGCCATCCAGACGATAATGTCGACTCGCATTATGCTCAATCTGAATTTATTTCTACCGCTTGACCCATTTCCACTTTTCAATTTAATATCAGAGATCAACCTGGGTGATTTGAAGATATCTAACGCTTTGAAAGGTTAATATTTTAGTTTGTTTATCAAAAGTCTAGTTATTTGATACGTATGGATTTTTATCATTCACCTTTTTAATGATAAAAATCCATACGTATGAGGCCAGTCGTGGCGCAGCGGCACGAAATGTGACTGTAAAATCGACTGGTTGTGGGTTCGATCCCCACTCGAGGAGATGATATGTTTACTTAAATTTATATTTCCACTTTTTCGCTCTAGTGTAGAGGCTAAGCGCGTCGTTGAGCTCTGCCACTCAACACGCGATGCCTCCAGAATTCGGCAGAAAGTGGGGAGCGGGGGAGTGTCTTAACACTACGTTTCCTCTGCCTATCCTGCTGCGTGCGAGATATGGCGTGAAGCTGATTACCTTTTTAATTCAAATGCAAAAGTTATTAATTTTACTTGTGCCTATGTAACGTAGCCAAAATCGATGGACTGGTTTTAGTGTGGTTGTGTAACTAAATTAAAAGTCTTATTTAAACGTTGTTAATTAATATTCTATAATAATTATATTTTATTATTTCACTCAATTAGGATTAACCGTAATTACATCCGATGCATGGAAAGTAGCTAAAAATATTGCTGAGTATATATTATGCTATTAATATAAATAGAAAATAAAATTCTTATTAAAATTGTGAGCCCAGTCGTGGCGCAGGGACACAAGATTGTGACTAAACGCGACTGGTTGTGGCTTCGATCTTCACTCAAGGAAATAAAATACTAATGTAAATTTATATTTTTTCGCTCTGGTTTCGAAGCAAATTCAACACAAAATGCCTCCAGAGTTCAGCGCAAATTAGGGAACAGAGGAACACTAGGTTCCCTCTGCCTACCGTGCTGTGAAGTGACAGCACGTGTGCACGTGAAGCGAAGTTTTTATTAAAATAAAACAACCAATTACTTCTCCTGTAATATTTTTCGCTTTATACTCTTACTCTTATGCAGAAATTCTTAAGTAAGCATGAATAATAATAAATATACATTATTTAAACGAAAACCGTTTCGTTTAACCTTTTAAAATAGAATCGTCTCAAGCTATAAATCCCCATGTTCATAAAAAAATAAATATCCAGTGCAGAAAGGATTTGCGGAATATTTCAGTAGCTCCGAGAACACTTTTTGTTCGAGAAGAAAATAAGCAGCTCGCTTCAATCTTATTTTTTATTAAAAACATAACTTATTTGATTTATATTAAAATTTTTATGCATTCTGTAAAGTATAATCTTAACAGGCAGATAAAAAATGTATAGATAATTTATAAAGTTTAAGATATTTTATCAGCTTCATACTACATTCTAAATCTAGAGTATACAGAGAGAATCTAGTGTTAAAACACTCTGTTCCACAATTTCCGCTTTATTTTGTCTTGTTACCAGAACAAGGCAACAAGCATACAGAGAAAATCTAGTATTAAAACACTCCGTTCCACAATTTCCGTCATATTTTGTCTTGTTACCAGAACAAGGAAACATAATACATTCCCGCAACTGGAAATCGAATCAACAACCGTCACATTTACAATTAAACGGTGTACCACTGACCCACGACGCCATGTTATGAAATTTAATATTTTAAAGCCCATTAAGGAGATATAAGAAACAGGACAAACATAACAATCTCTCACATAATCTATAGTAACATCTGAATACAATATTAATCCTTCCTCCATTCACTGAAAACGTAGTAAGCCTCTACGCAGTACCCTTCAGTAACTTAACTTAGTGAAACAGTCGTTGCTAGCTCTGATTAATTCCCATCTGTATAATTTGCGTCCATTGTCAAACCATCCAGATACTTGGATTATGGTGACTAGGGATTGGTTACGTTGAGAGGACAGGATATTTTACGAGTCTATCTATTTAGTTTAGTTGAGGCCAGTCGTGGCGCAGCGGGACAAAGTGTGACTGTAAAATCGATTTGTTGTGGGTTCGATCCCCACACTCGAGGAGATGAAATATTTACTTAAATTTATATTTCCATTTCTTCGCTCTGGTGTCGAGATTAAGCGTATTGCGTTGACTCCTGCCAGTCAACACGCAATGCCTCCAGAATTCGGCAGAAAATGGGGAACGGTGTCTTAACACTAGGTTCCCTCTGCCTACCCTGCTGTGTGCGGAATACAGCATGAAGCTGAAAAAAAAACTATTTAGTTTAGGTTTTAGTTTCTTAGTTATTTAAAATGCCTTTGAATATCTTTTAGATGTCAAAGCAATAATATCGCTCGAAGCGGTCTTTTAACTAAGGAGATATAATTGTTATAATGTTGGAAAAGCGTAGGATACAGACTAAAGTTCTTTCTGTTGTTCCGTCTTTTGAAAGAATTAAGACGATTCGTGTAACAAAGTTTTTATTATAAAATTATAAAGATTATTTAAGACAAATATATTTAAAAGAATATAAGAAATATATTTAATACTAAAATTAGAAATCAACAACCAACGCAAAAAAACTGCTTTCTGACTAACAAGGTTTATTATCAAAATTAAATTAAATTATAACCTATCTTATAACATCAAGAAATAAACCAATTATTTTAGTACTATTTATACAACAATAACATATCAAAACACAAAAAAAAACCTAATCTAAATAAATAAATAAATGTCTTCAGTAACGTATTTTGCTTAAATATGCCGAGCAAGGCAGACTTGTGAGAACGTTGGGAATTATATACACAGTAAATACTAGTATAGCGAAGTGTGAACAATTTGATGAAGAAATGTCGCCTATTTATTACGACATTACAAAAGAAATGATATAAAGTGTGTTCACAAAATGTTATTTTCGCTCTTCTTGCTTATTTACTTATGCAATTACCGGAATTAAAGTGACGTGAATCCAGCGTTTTATCTTTATTTATCTATTTACATTTTAGTTTTTGTTTTTGTTGACTTTAATTTGATTTATTTCGTTTATATCTCGTTGTTATGTTTGCATTTTTCTCTTTTCTGTTAAATTTTTAATATCGGTTTATCTTTGATTGATTGTAAATTATTTTTCAATAGTTTAGTGACTACCGAGAATCAAATTGCGGGAAACAAACTATTTTATAAATACTTTTTTAATTAATTAATCTACCATTTGTATTTCTTCAACTGAATCAAACAACAAAATTTGGTATCAAATTTTTCCAACGCTATAAATCTTTTTTTTTTATTAATAAAAGAATATACAGTCCGGCGTATAGTACAGAGGCCGGTCGTGGCGCAGAAGTACAAAGTGTGACTGTAAAATCGACCGGTTGTGTGTTCGATCCTCACTCGAGGAAGAGAAATATTTATTTGCATTTATATTTTCATTTCTTCGCTCTGGCGTCGAGACGTGGGGCGACTTCGAGTTCCGCTACTTAGCACGCAATGCCTCCAGAATTCGGCGGAAAGTGGGGAACCGTACCTACCCTACTGTGGGCGGGATACAGCGTGAAGCTGATTTTTTTTAAATATACAAATTCCTTTTTTTATATATAAAAAAAGGTTTCCTTTGAAGCGTACAAACTATTCTGCTACTTTTAATACTTTTAATTGGTCTACCAAATTTAAACCGTTTCATATGCAAATTAAAATCACAATATGTACATAGTGCGCACGGGAACACATTTCCAAGACGGCACAAAAGGCTTTCAGACTTTTAGCTACCGGGTGCTAGATGAGTTACCGCCATAGATTAGAGTACACAAAGAAAAGACTATCTAAAATGTCTTTAAACAAAAATAGGGTGAGAGTGCCAGTTTTAGCACATGAACTTTTAATATTTTACAATTTCTGTTTATAAGTATTTTACATTTTATATTCCATCGTTTTCTATCATATATTTATTCTGTTTCGAATATCGCTTTTTCATATAGTATCATCCTGAATTGCAATAATAGTACCGTATGATATTAATTTTTTTTCCATAGCGAGATGTTAAATCCAAAATTTACATCGATATATGCACTTCATATTAAATAAATAAATAAGTCGTCCAACAATTCTAAATATCGCTAGTTTTATAAAAAAATTACAATAGTTATATGTAGTTATACCTCCAGAATTCAGCGGAAAATGGGGAACGGAGTGTCTTAACACTAACTCCCTCTGCCTACTCAGTGCGCGATACAGCGTGAAGCTGATCTTTACTTATAGTGAGTAGATCAAAGAAAAAAAAATAAAACTCTCATTTAACTGGTACTGTTAACTGATATTATTACAGAATAATCTTTGGCAAGGCTCGTTACGGACACGAGAGGCCCGCATGCAAGCTCGCATTAAGTTCTATAAGGCATTAATGCACTAGCGCGCAGGGGCATGACCACGCCTGCTCATGTGCAAAAGTTATAATGGCGAGTCCCTCCACCCTCCATAGCAGCATACAGAATATTTTTCCAGGCTGCGAAAACCTACGCTGACTCATGTTAATTAATTTTTATGTATAATAGCCGGACTTTATGAGAATACGTGGCACAACGGCTTTGTTTCAATGTCTTTGTAGCTTGTATATTGTTTTGCAAGCCAACGACCCCGGGCTATATTAAAAATCAAGAACAAACAGCCATTACTACGACTGAACAAATATTTAATTCTCCACAGATGATGGTAATAGAGATATATTTTTTTTGGAAACTGAAACATATCTTTGCTTTGTTTTGTATTTATTCAAATCAGCAAAAAACAAGAAGGGAAAAACTTTCTTTACATTTTGAAAATTTTTGATACCCATCATTATCTACTGTGCATTTAAATGAAAATTATATAGGGATTAGCATTTGGTAATTGAGATTATTTTTTGCTCTGCCATGCTGTTTTGAAATTTCTTCTCATAAAACTTTTCATCGTAAAATTTGATGGTTTTTAAAACTTCTGTACTAAAACAATGTTTTTATTACGATACTAATATTGCTTCGTGTAATAAAATTTTAGTTTGTCGTGTAAGCATTTTATTGATTCCATATTTTATCTTAAAACGTTCAGATATTTGCATTGAAATAGGTTTTGTAATTCATAGATATCTAACATTTTTATTTTTTTTTTGTCCTCGTGCATTTAGGAGAGTAACTTACAACTCCATTGCTATGATATACGTCAAATATAACTTAATTAAAAAGTAATGGAATTGCCTAAAGGTAGAATACTAAACGACAACGCTTATTTTGGAAACAAAACTTCATTTTATCATGAATATCTATTTATTAAACCATTTAATATTGAAATTTTAGAGAGAAGATTAATTTTGCAAAGCACTCATACCTACAATCTCATGTCATATTTAATAACGTCGTTATTAAATAAATAAAGTTAATTAATATTAGGCTTATTGCCTCGGTTAATATTCATCAAGACAATAAAGCTTAGAAGGGAGAACAACCCCTTCCTTTGAAATGAGGGTCAGATGCTATTGCACTAATTAATACTTAAGCAATAATGGAGCTTGAACGTTTTACAAATATACTAAAATCTTAACAAATTATTTAAAAAGAACAATTCGAAGTATTACAATAGACAGGTTTTTTTAGCTTCACGCTGTATCCCGCACTTAAAAGGGATATGAGGGTACCGGGAAACCCAGTGCAAAAATATTTAGAAAGAAGAATTTTGGAGGCGGAACTCAACGCTGCGCTCTGCCTCGTTACCAGAACAAGAAATGTAAATATTAAATATTTTTGAACGCTTGTGCCCCTGCACCACCATTGGCCAATGGATAAAATATATTTTAGATGAAACAAACTTCAAAACGGTGTATATTAATTGCGACTGAGAATTAAAGAGAGAAATATATATTCATGCTCTTTATTCTTCCTTTTTTTTCTTATTTATGTTTACTACCTGTCAAATAACTTGCCATCTGACGGACAATACATCTATAACTTTATGTAACCACTATAGTTATCATAATTTTCTAATGTCAGATTAATACCTGATATAAAAATTTTAATTATAAATTGTAATGTTTGTAATGACTTATTTCTATGAAATACCTATAAATTTTCGGACTTATCTTTTATCTTTGTATAGTAAGTTCCCACTTCGTGCCAAATTTCGTAACTGTAGGTCTACGGGAAGTAGTATCCTATAAGTGTTGATCACGCAGCCGAGTTAATATAAAATGCAGCAAAATTGACCGCACAATAATTCAGGTGGGGTGATGATATTTTAGCTTGTGATATATTGTGCAGTTAGAAAATTCGGCGGCAGGTAACAGGTCAAACAATTCTTCACAACACTCCCCATGATAAATGTGGTAGAGAACGCACAGCGAGGAGACGTCTCTACGCAAAGCCAAAGTGTCAAGCCTTTCACAGATCATTGGGTCCCCAATGGTTCGAACGGCTCTTCGTTGTATGCGATCAAATGGTTCAAGCTGATACTGGGGTGCACCAGCCCAGCGGTGAGAAAAGTACTCCATATTAGGCCGAACTTGGGCCCTATACAGGTACAAATTGTGTTTTGGCGTGAAGTATGTCTCGCTCTGCTGATGGAAGTCTGCGAAAAAACAGTGGTCTTCGAGGTCAACTTAGTCTTGCTTTTGTCACTCGAATCATTAGGGCCCAATATGCTGACACTGGGCGCGCCTATAAGGGGAGTGTTTTGAATGATACGATAAGTGAGGTTTTTTGAGTGTTTAATGCAACGCAACACGGTTACGTTTCAGTAGTTTGAATTGAACCAAGTTTTTTTCACCACATGAGGAGACATTCTGAAGGGATGCCTCAACACAAGTTTATTTCGGCACTGCTCAGCGTTTTCCTGAGAAAGACTTGCGCGGCCGGAGAGAACAGTGTTCACTTTTCTATCATCTACATATCAATGAATGCTAGAATTCTCTTATATTGCATTGATATGCAGAAGAAACAACGTAGGGGACTGCACAGAGCCTTGGGGGACGTCAGTGTTCATGGCCATGTATTCTGATCAAAACCCATCGACAGCGGTCTTGATGCTGCGCCCAGTGACAAATTTGGTGATCCACTTGCATAAATTCTCGCAGCCCGTAAGATGTATGTTTCGCAAGAAGCGCCCTATCCCACACGTGATCGAAGACCTTCGCCAGACTAACTACTAGGCCTTTTCTTTCAAACAGTTCCTCAAACAGAGATTGAAAAGAATTTAATTAATGCTAAATTTGTGTAACTTTTAAAAAAATCTTTTTTTTTAACATCAAGGTTATTTTTCCTTTAAGTGCACCATAATTTATCCAAATTATTAATTTTTTACTTAATGCTATAAAAAATATTTTAGATAGGTTTTAGGCTTTTCCAACCTTTTCTTATGTTTTAATTAATACTTTATAAACACTTTTCTAGGAATAATTACGAATCACATATATTTTTAGGCACCTTATGTCTATTTAACACGTTTTTAAACTTGTAGACTAGACTCGACTAAAAATAAATAAATAAGTTGTATGCGATCATTAATGTCAAATGAAACATTTTGCGCAGTGTGACACACTTTGGGTATATGTGTTCTGTGGTGTGACAGTAACAGTGACACTGACATTTGACAGACATTTCTTGGTTCAACTTTTGAGGTTATCCATAATCGCAAATTTTGGAAACAAAACAATAAATTAAAGAGTTGCCTTCCGTTCTTTTTTATTTATTTTTTTTATAAAGTAATTATTCATTTTACAATGCGTTTCATAGTAAAACAAACGGGAGCGGGAAGTGAGCGCATTGGTAGCTTAACTGGGTTCATAAAATCACCGAGCATTGTAATTGATACACCTACAGCTGCTTTATTTACTCAGGTAATACACATTTGGAACATTTTTTGCTCTTTTCAACTTTCTGCTTTCAATTTTCTATTAGGATATAATGACTACTATATACTATAGTCATGAGAAGAAGAATTGGCCCTAATGACCCATAGTCCCGATGGCTGATATTTTGCTTGTTTATCAATATCGTAATGAAAACCCATATCCTAACCTATCATCATTTAATATATATATTTTTTCAAAATTATTAATATAATTTTACACTAATATTATACAGTTCTTATATTGTGACTAAAATAGTTGAACTACTCACTTCCTGTATTTTTATATACTTGTTGTTTTAATACATCTTAATATGTTAATATTTACAGAGCGGCAGTGTCGTCCATTTGACTGCCGATGTATTGTCATGGGTTTTCTCTTCTCCAAAACCATTGTGGATGTCATTGATGAACTGTTTACATTTAGAAAATGGTGTGAAAGTCCAGAATGAAGGAGTGGCCAAATTTGCAGGATTGCCTGAGCATATGACCTGTGTATCTCTAAATAACCTATCTGAAGCTACTCCACCAGGACATTTTGAATCTGATAAAGTTCCCCTTTGGACAAAAAATGGAAAGAAAATGTTAACTGCAAATAGGTATATACAATTTTTTTTTATATTTAGCAGGATAGGCAGAGGGATTGCCTATAGATATGGGATGCTCTCAACTTTTCACCAATTTTTTGAGACTCAACACTGCACTTTTTTTATTAGAACAAGGAAATGAAAATAACTCTCCTCATGAAAATTGAGCCCTCAGACCCTGCATTTAAAGTTGAACAATTTCCTGCTTTGCCACAATTTAATCTCATTTGTGAAATAATATTTATTTTGTAATATACAATTGTAATGATATGTGTCATATTTGTGACACACTAAAAAATTTCAGATATATGGATGTTATGGAAATATTTAAACCAGACATAATTTTGGCCATTGCAGATGGCCGGACATCTCTAAGTGAGGGTTCAAAAAGGCTGTCCAAGTCAGTGGATAGAACTACTAACATGCTTAAGATATGTGTTGAGAGGTACAAGGCAGCTAAGGAGTTACAGAATAGTGCTCTTGTAGGTATGTCATACATTTTGAATAAAACATTGAACCAGAAAAGAAATTATTTTGCCACCATAAAATATTATATATTTTGTAATCATAAATAACATTAATTAATATAATTTATGATTACTAGACAGTTTTTTTTTTGTATAAATGTTATAAATATATTTTTATTAAGAAGATAGACTTGATTAATAAGTAGTTAAACTAAAATAATAAAACTTGTACATATATGTAGCTTTGATATCAATGTCAATGTGACTTGTGCATTTGGTTGCAGTATTAAATAATTATATAAATAATAGTTATAATTCAATCCACAAATTATATCCATTACCTTGCCTCTATGAAGAAAAAGTATGGTGTAGAGTTTCACCACACAACATGGAATCTCACAAAAGTTGGGCAAGAGTAGAAATCAGAGTGTTTTAGCACTAGGTTTCCCTACCTACCCTGCTACATGTGGGATACAGTGTGAAGCTAATTAAATTCTAATGATTCATCATACTATTTTCAGGTGTAATTGTGGGTGTAGGAAATCCAAAGAAATTTGATATTTGTATTGAAAATATATTAAAATATATTGATAGTTTAAGTGGTATTGCACTTGAAGGGATCACTGATGGCACAGAAGAATCTATGGATGTTAACATTGAAAAACTAAGTGAAATCTTTAATAAAGTTAATGTAAGTTTTTATTTCTCTGAAATAATTGTAAACCTTATATTCAAATAAATACTTACCATACAAGGCCATTATGCATGAAAGCATGAAAGAGTGCTCGCTATAAATAGTTATAGGTTCAATTCCCACTGTGGTAACTAGACTGGTCAGCATTTTACACAATATCTTTGACTTAGGCAGAAAATAAATCAAAAGTGTTAGGTTGTCTCTGTCACGTATAACAATTTAAATAAAAAAACTATATATACTTTTATTTCATACGAGAAATAAATTTTACATTTTTAAATATAAATTGTTATAAAAAATACATTTAAAAATATTTTTAAAAAAACTCTTCCGAGAGTGGCACAAGGGTCCAAGCCATTGGTGGCTAGGGCTCCAGAAACAGCAACCTTCACACAATATGCGCCGTCTCAAGTAAAACTGTCTTCTGAATCCATTTCTTGATACAACAGCTAAGTGATAACCTCTTAAGATGTTGGTCGAGGTTTTTCGCTGTTAAACCTTTAACTAAAACCACTATTACTACAATCATAGTCGCATTGATATCCCACATGGCGGTAATCTAATGGACTCGGTCTAAATATTGTTTTTTTTTTTTAATTCTTCACTCTGGTGTACAGAGGCAAAGCGCGGCGTTGAGTTCTGCCACTCAACACGACATTAAATCGGGAAAAAGTGGGAAACGGAGTGTCTTAACACTAGATTCCCTCTGCCTTCCCTGCTGTGTATGGGATACAGCGTGAAGCAGATTTTATTAAAATATTAGAATATCTTTTATTCATCTTTATATTGTTTTATTAAGTATTTGTATGTATTTTGTTATGAATTTAATGACTTTATGTTGTCTTATTTTTCTATGTGAATCTCATTTTTCATTTAATTTGACATAATGATTAAATAAAAAAATATGCTAATTTTTCAGAATACAGTATCTAAAGATCTATTAAAAATTATGGAAGGAAGTTGGAATCCAGCTATTATTTTGACTGCAATAGAACATGGCTGGGACTTCTTCGATGGATCATACCCAGTAAAGTTAACAAATGCTGGTATTGCATTGAAATTGAGCTTTGATGTTACTGAAGACAACAATGAATATTTATTGGATATGATTGATGAGAGGTAATAATATGCTTAAAGTTTTACATTTTATATAAAAATATTTTGTACTTATTAGAAACTTATAGTTTTGTTCCAAAGAGAAAACATTTTAATGTGTATAAACTGAATCGATTTTAAAAAAATATATTGACGTTTTTCTTCATGTAAATTTGAAATATCCACACACATCATATTCATAAAAAAATTCTAAATTACACAATTTTTTATTATCTACAATAATATTTATGTAAAGATTTTCCTTTTATTTTCAGATTTAAAGAAGATTTCTCACCCATACTGGAGGGTTGTGAATGTTTAGCGTGCAAGAAACACACTCGCGCCTATATACGTCATTTGTTGAACACTCGGGAAATGTTGGCATCTGTGTTGTTGAGCATGTAAGTTTTTACTTAACAATATACAATTTTTATTAATACTTTGATTTCATATTCATATTAATATATTTTTAAAAATATATAGAGAAGATGAAAATATGATCTAATAATCTAATTAGAAGATTGTGCACTATGTTGCATTGAGACAAGCGTCGGATTGTGAACGCCATGATTATTGGATATTTAAATTATTTTCATTGCTCCGCCTTAATAAACGGATCGCGGCGTACAGCTCCACTACTCAAGACCTACTTCTACCTACATAATTGGGCGAAGAGTGAGGAGCAGAATGTAAGGTTCAAAATAAAAATAATCCGTCTTAACCTCTTCAGGTTAAGCCACAACCACCCCAAAGCCTTCGCTTTGCGGTGGTTGTGGCTTCGAATCCAATACTTCCATTGGGATTAAGGGGGTATTAACAAATATTTAAATATCCACTAAAAAGATTTAAATGAACAACCAGACATGTCAGTACGACGCTGTAACGGCGCTAGCTAATTTTGTGTAAAATTTCCTACTTGCAATTCCTTTACATTTTTAGCTTTACGCTTTTTTGCTTTGCGGGATACACCCGCATATAGCAGGGTAGACAGAGGGAACCTAGAGATAAGACACTCCGTTCCGCATTCCACTGAGTTTTCAAGACATCGCGTGTTGTATGGCAAAACTCAACGCCTCGCTTTATCTTGTTACGAGAGTGAGGAATTGAAAATGTTAAATAAGTCATTCCCACGAGTAGAAATGGAACCCATAACCGTTGCATTTACAGATGCTTGATCCCCTGCGCCACGACCGCCACATATCAATGATCTTGTAACATTATAGGATTTCTTATTATTTATTACAGCCACAACCTACACCACTTCGATCAAATGTTCTTCTACGCGCGTCAACACATCGCCGCCAACACGTTTACCGTTTACAAGCAACATATTGTGAAACAGTGTGAAATGCTTAAAACATTTTCACCAGATCGATATAAGGGCTCAAAGGAGACTGAGAAACCGACGAATCAAAAGAAAAAGGCTAAAGTGTGCGATTTAAATAGTGAAATAAATAGTGTTGATGTAAACGGCGCTAGTGCTGTAAGTAATTAGATTCTTATAATTGAAAAATAATTGAAGAAATGAATAGATGAGTGAGTGGAGTGTGATTTTGGCAGTTCAATATAAAAATTAAGATTGCAAATATGTGCATTTACATAACTACATTTTTTACCAAATATTTAATATAGACATTCATTATTATGTTACATTCTAAGGGAAGATTCACAATATATTGCCGGTGGAAGTTCGTCCTCGGTCCAATATCATATTTTTGTAAGAGAAATATAATATTCTTAAATGTGTGATTGGACCGGAACAATATTATGAATGCGCTCATTATTTTTCATATAAGAATATTTTTAACAAACCAAGTTTAGTCTGAGAGTTAACTGTGACTGTGATTAATAGTGTGAATTCTCCCTAAGTATACAAGATAACTCCGACATATAGAGAATAACGATAAAGAGCACCACCTCGCATAAAAAATCAGCTGATAAGGTATTAGTAATTATAGATCAAAATTCGATCAAAATGGCCCTAATATCAAGAAAGGTGTAATATGAACTGAGTGATTATAGAAAACTAGTGTCGGCGCGAGTTGTTAGAGTCATTATTTTGTTTCGGAACTCTACCCTCCATACTCTGACCGCAATGGATGTCTAGTGTAGTGAGTTACATCAAAGCATATAATGTAATGTAAAATATGCACTATACCACATAGCCATCCTCTATAATAGACAATTTTCAATATTTTTTTCTATAAAAACTGCAGCTTTATGATATGTAATGTTCAATTTAATTTACTTTAATGTTCAAATTTGAATTATGTGACATTCAATTTTCATCCATACCATACATGTCTTCAATTTTATAAGTACAAATATTATTGTCTAATATCTGTGTTTTCTAAAAGTGATTTTGTATCTATTTTTAGGATAATTTTAAAATTAAATTAAGGAAGAATTACTGTAAATAACTTAAAACTACTTACAAGTTTTAATTTATTGAAACAAGCTGTAGCGCGTACAAGTCCGTAATTGTCAACGCGACGTAGGTTCGATCCCCACTTTAGCTTGAACTTCTCTACTCAACACGCAGTGCCTCAAGAATTTGGCGGAAAGTGGGATACGGATTTTTTTATGGGAACAGAGTGTCTTAATACTAGGTTTTCAGGTTCCCTCTGCCTACCCTACTATGCGACCGAAATACATGAAGCTTAAAAATAATAATTGAGTCTTTCCCATAAACTCAGGAAAACGTACATTATATATATACGTAGTATTGAAAACATACTAATAATATAATAAAAAATATACTAATTAATTATATAAGTAAGTTATATAATTTTTTTTTGTATGACTATAATGAATTATTGATATGGAGGACATGTAACGATTATATTTCATTGGCAATATTATAATTTGTTAAAAACTATGATAATAACGTATGTTTCTTCAGTCAGCATGTCATCAAAACCGTTGGAACTAAAAAGCAAAAAATGATTAAAAAATAATAAGTTCCTTGTTTACTAAAGTTAGTTGCCTCAGATCCGAGAAGAACCGACGCAAGAAACTCACTCAACGGGACTTTTAAAATCAATTATTTACATTATATTAATTAGTGACGATATCTGTGAAAATAGCCTGAAGCGAGCATTTCTTTCGTACTTCCGTCCTGCTTTGTTCAAAATGTTATGTTTCTAAACATTTTTGTTGCCTTGTTTATGTATATAACATAAAAATATATATATGTTAATTCAAGCCAAAAATAACAAGTGACTACATTTAAAAGGTGTTTAACGATTTATGTAGGTGCTGTGACACTTAGCCAAATATGTTTTTTATTTTTAATTTAGGCCAGTTTTTTTTATTTCTATAGCAGTTGTAAATCAATGTTCAAAGGTTTTTTAGTGTTTATGTTTTCTGTGAATTAGGGTGGTTTTTATATATTTTTCAAATTCCTACCGTTTTGTACCAAAAACTTTCTTAATACATACAATAGCCATTACAAATAAAAAAAAATAATATTAATTATGTATTTAAAATTTTTGTAAGTTCATCTATTGTGATTTTTTTTGCAAATAACTACTTATAATTCTTTATAACTTCTATATGTTCCTAAAAATATTAGGTAAAATTATGTTCTACATTCCGCGTGACGATAAGTCTAATGCTATTAATAAGGATTTATTGCGACAATCTATAACTATAGTCATGTATCTTTTTTCTTAAAAAATACATTAATATTGACAATATTGGTTTATTTTACCACTTTTATACAGTTATTACTTTAAGTAAGTTTAAAAAAAATTACACAAAAGAAAATGTATTCGCAATATTTTCAATTTGTGTACTTAAGTATACTTTCGATGTGAAACTATAATAAATATTTAAAATTATAATTTCGTTTTATATTTGCAAATTTCCTCTCGTATTTCTTTAAAATAAAAAAAATATAAGGTCGGTTACGGCCTCTCTTTTTTATGGAAAAGACAAGGCAAACGAGCGTTCGGGTCACCTGATGGTAAGTGATCACCGCCGCCCACGACCCCGTGCAACACCAGAGGAGCTACAGGCCCCGGAGGAGCCCGGCGTTACCTTATGCGAAACGCAGTGGCATAAAGCCACTACTTAACGCGGTTTTTAGTGGCTTTATGCCACTGCGTTTCGCATGAGGTAATGCCGGGCTCCGGCGCCCAACCAACTTTAAAGGCAGGCAACGCACCTGTAGCTCCTCTGGTGTTGTTTAAGCGCTTACCATCAGGTGACCGCCACGCTCATTTGCCTTGTCTTTTCCATAAAAATAAATAAATTATTTAATTTAAAAAAATGTTTTCATTTAACGATATGCGTAAGAAATATATTAAAACACGAAATACTTGATGAGGCCAGTCGTGGCGCAGGGGCACAAAGTGTGACTGTTATTGTTGTGGGTTCGATCCCCACTAGAGGAAAAGAAATATTTATTTAAATTTATATTTTTCACCCTGGTGCCGAGTTTCCGCCACTCAACGTGTGAAAGTGGGGAACGGGGTGCCTTAACACTAGGTTCCCTCTGCCTTCCTTGTCGTGTGCAGAATACCACAATTGTAATAACAAGTGAAGCTAATAATAAAAAAAACGAAATACTTATATACGTAAGAATACATTTGTTGTAATTTTTTTATAGTAAACTTTATATTGCTTAGTAAATAGTTCATTAATATGCGCATAATGTTAATTACATTAATAGTACGAAACTTTAATTCGCTTTGTAAAAATAAATCACGTTACTGCCACGTGGACATATGTAACTATATTTTTTTGTGTTTTTAAAGTGTTTTTTAGTGTGATTTGTTTTAAATTAACTTTTAAACAATTTACTATTCGTTGTATAGTTTTATTTAAAATTTTACAACCAACATTAAAAAGAGGATAGATCTAGAACTAAATTCTTTTGATTTTTTACCCGGCTGCGGAGCTAAATTTTCTAATATCTCGAACGGATTTACATAGTTAAAATATCGTTAGATTCGACTAAGAAACCCAAGAGTGGAATCGGCGAAGTTAACAAAAGGAGACATGGCGGCTGTACGACGCCATTCTACAGAGAAAAAAAAAGATATTTTCGTTTACCACAATATGGGTATCAAATTAAAGGGCTCAACACAAGGCTTTTAAAAAAGTATATCATTATTTTCATTAACATAATACTAATAAAAGTATAAAAGAACGAGAAAAATAAAAAATATGAATATGCGGAAATAGTAGCAGTAGTAGCCTTAAGCCTACTCTTATGGACTGTGAAGCGGGTTCAAATGCTAACGACATTATCTCAATTAATCCCTACTAAATCAAATCATTCAAAAATAATATTGTTAATCCTAATGGCCTTTTTGTCCTTTTAGTTTTATGCAGTCGAAGTTTTTTTTTGTAATTATTTTTTTTATTTTAATAAGCTAACGTGTAAATTTGAAATTTGAAGCAGATTCAAATTTCTAAAAACTAATTATAATTCAATAACACAATATGTATTTTTTAATGCCCTTATACTTACAACATTAGCAATTTTTTTTTAATTACAAAAACTGTTAATATAATAGATAATACTTATTTTATAGCAAAATTATATTTTCTTTTTCAAATTACAATACAATATTAACTTTTTTTTTATATCTTTTTCCTATTTTAAAAGTTTCATTAAGAAAATAAATATATTTTAATTACTGCATTCCACGTGATTAAATTATAAAAGAAAATAGTATGCAGAAATTAATAAATTAATTAATACAAAATTTATAGTAATTATAAATCGAGATTGTAAGCAACCTTCTTCCTTACCCAATGTGCATTTTTTTCAATATCCAATACATTTTCTTACGCCTTTTCGTTTTCAGAGTGGCAAAAAGAATCTAGTGCTTAGGCACTCCCTACTTAATAATAACTTAACACCGCCCTGTCTACCAGAGCGGGAATAAGAAAATTATTTAAATATAAATATTTTCCGGAATGGGAATTTAATCTATATAACCGTCGCCTTTCCAATGACGACTGAGACGCTGTCCCACAGCGCTGCAACTGAACTAAATGTAATTTGCTTATAACTGTTGCCAACAAAGAAGACAACTAATATTTCTTAATAGAATACAGAATTTATATTTATTTTCTGATTTCTATTTTGATTTTGAGGCTGTCTTGACGCAGGGGCACAAGAATGTGACTGTTACGCGACGGTTATGGGTTTGATCCCCATTCGGGGGAATGAATATTTTAACCGCTCTGGCCTCCGATCAATTATACACTAGATTATAGATTACAGTGCAAAAAACGGCCCGGGAATAGTTTTATCCGTCATTACCAAAGCGAAGAAGTAAAAATATTAAATTTTTGAGTTCCTCCCAGTGGAAAACGAAACCACAACCGTCGCATTTAGTCGCACACTTGTGCGCCAAAATAGCCTTCTCGCATCGGGACCTAGCACCGTACGTATAAAATAATAGTTTTTTTTTTTAAAAGAATAATTGTTGTTTTTATCTTGTTGACAATTTTAGTAAATTTACTAAAAATAAAAGACTACTGTGTGTGATATACAGCGTGCACCTGATATTTTGATAAAGGGATTCAGGACAAGATGAAAATAATCAAATATAACACATTTTACATAATATTTTATTGATGATATTTACACAATAATTTTTAAGTGACGACACTTATTGAGCTAGGCGTATCATATGAAATGTGCATCAAGTAATGTAATCGTATTACAAACTAATATATTGAAGGAGTTGGCAGGATTTTGCTTGAAATTCATATTCCAAAATGGCCCAATTCGAGATATAGAACACAACCTTTACATAAAATATATAAAGTAATATATTGAAACTGCAGTATTGTGTAACAATATAAATATAAATAAACTATTTAATTTTTTTTATTCACAATGTGATATTTAAAATGATTACATTTTATTATAATATAATATGTTTGGCATTCACTATATAATTGGCACAAAACGTGACAGTTAGCCTAAGACCAGCTAATGCAACATACATTAGATTTACATAAAACATTTAATAATTCCAATAAATTAATATTTTCTATCACCTAGATAAAACGAATAAAAATAATTTTATACCATTATTCGCTCCTTTTGTAGTAAAATTTCAATATAAGTACATCTCATTAGGATATTGATTTTTGATTAAATGAAGTGTAAATATTTCAAAAGCATTTAAATATTTTACTAAAAAGCCGAATATAAGTTACAAGGTCTACATTTGGTGTATTGTTATAACCAATAAGCATTGTTAAATAAACAATACAAACAAACACACAGATTGATGTTAAAATTTGTGCTATAAATAATAAATAAAAGTTTAAAACAACTTTCATAAGAAAAGTTGTATTACACAACAGAAAAAAAATACGAAAGTAATTTGTAAAACAACAAGGTCACAAAAACGTGTGAAATATATACATATAAAATGATATAAATGACTGATATGTCACTTAAAAGAATACCATTGGTTATAGCAAAAGCATTTTTTTACATAAAAAAAAACCAAATTCCAAATTCAAAATGGCTGACAGAACGATTTTGAGATCCACACATCATGTGAGCATAGAACTTTGTTCGATGCACTTTTAACACTGCACTAATATAATATAATATAATAAAAGTTTTGTCCCCATTCACTGGTATATGAATACACTTAGAGTATCACAATATGTCCTTCTTTTTCTTTTCACATTTAATGACATACTAATATATTTACTTCCGGCTCTCGCACTATACAAAGTCATTTGTGCTTGGGGAATTGAGGGGTTCTTGGGCCTGGAATTAAAAGAGTAATTGTTAAAATTTGTTTAAATAAAATAATTATAATATAATACATAGTAGTCTTTAGGCAGAGGGAACCTAATCTTAAAACACTCCACTTTCCGCTGAAGTTATGATATATTACATGTTGAGTGGTGCAACTCAACGCCGCGTTAATGTTGTTACCAGAGCGAGGAAATAAAAGTTACATAACGCAATAGAACAGCGTCTAAATGTAAATTCTTCATTGTCCTGTTAATTTAAAATATTTTAATTTTTACTCGCAATATATCGAATTCAGGCGGAACCATCTAGTATTATAGCATTTTGTTATAAATATTCATTAAATAAACATTTATAATTAAATTATAAAAGGTTGATCATATGAAATGTATATAAGGAAAAGTCATGATCAAATTAAAGGAAATTTGAGATTTAAATTTAATTTATAAACCCATTGACTTAAAATATTAATTTACCTTATTATTTCGTTATATTTTGTTTGTATAACATAAAATACTATTCTATATCACATACATAAGACTTACCAAAATTAGAAGCCCTCGAATGAAAAGGCATGGAAAAACAATTAACTCAGCAGTAAATAATTACATATTGCCTACAAATGCATAGAAACTGAATACAAATATTCTATAGACTATTTACAATATTAACTATAAAATACCAGATTTGGCAACTATTCATTAATACTGATGCGGTAAAAACGTTGGCACTTTACGCCACGATCTTATTTACTAAAGAAAATATCCTCTATAAATCCCTTAAGAGTACATCCTAGTAATATACTAAATACATCAAATTTAAAATGTCTTAGGCAGACCTTAGTTCAATATTCTAGAATATTCTTTTACTATTTACATCTTGGCCGTAGATAGGGGTTGTATAGTTATGTAAAAAGTAGTAGTGATATATTGAAAATAATTATTTTATGAAGGGTATAATAAAACTGAACGTTTAACTTATTGCCACAGAGTATATATGTAGAGTTGGTATAATCGGATTAAAAGCCACAGATAATTAATTGCATAATTTGCTTACTTGTTTAAATATAATATATTTAATTAAATTAAAAACCATACTCATCTTATAATGACTCATATATTCATTTACCATATACATATTAAAAACGAGAAGACAGATATTTAAAATAAAAAAAAACAACTCTACATATATCTATGTATATTTTCATTTGTTTAATCGACTATTTCGTAGTTTATCTCAAACTGTTTTGTATATTAAGTGTACACTCCATGGCGGTTAGTGCTCTCACCTCCTCTCCGACGGTACTGGGGTACAATTTGCTGCCCGGTGCGTAGCCATTTTGTTCTAATGCGAATTGATTTTCTGTTGTTTTGCGGTACACGGGGTTGTCAAAGTTCATAGAAGTGACGTTACGGTGCACGTAATGTCGGTACATTACAACAGCGATCTGAAATTAATTAAAAAATATGATTAAAACATATATGTTTAGGTTTATTTTTGTTTTAGATTTCAAGGTTTTATATAAAAATATTTACATATTTTTACATTGGCAGAACTACGTCATTGAAATGTAATCAGAATACCAAATTCACAAAATTATTACATCATTATATTCAAAAATGTGTTTATCATTGTAGTTTTCATAACAAATTGTAATGGTGACTTTTTTATTACGTACAAAATTATTAGAACATTCCTAATAAATATATATTATAATTTCATCTACTATAAATAAAGAAAGAACGTCCGAACTACAATAAAGGTTAATTACTAATAATGGTCCTAATATAATTATTTATGAGGTCAGTCGTGGCGCAGCGGCACAAAATGTGAAACCGAAAACCGAATGATTGTGGGTTCGATCGCTACTCGACTAGATGAAATATTTACTTAAATTTATATTTCTTTGCTCTGGTGTCGAGGTTAAGCGCGGGATTGAGTTCTGCCACTCAACACGCAATGCCTCCAGTATTCGGCAGAAAGTGGGGAACGGAGTGTCATATAACACTAGGTTCTCTCTGCCTACCCTGCTGTGTGCGGGATACAGCGTGAAGCTTATTTCATTTAATTTTACTAAACTTATGGTCCTAATATAATTATTTCCGGTTAATATAACTTCTTACACTTCTTAGTGACCAATTGACGTATGGACTTAATACGCTGTCACCTTATCAACTGTGTCACGAGCAAATTGCCGTCAATTAATTAACTTTAGTGAATGAAGTTTCCGAACATCTATTGCTGTTATCTTTTTGATGGATGAGAATGGATAAATGGCAAACAAACGTCAATTTGAGTCTATCGTAGTAGTATCGTATCGTAAGAAGGTGTCAGGTTGTATCTATATGCGCGTTGGCTGTGGGTTCAATTCCCATTTGGATAGTATTTAATATGTTTAAGTTCCCTTATAGGTGGAACCATATTAAACGACGCCAACTGAAAATGGACGGAAAATAACGTAAAGTATCGCTTATTAACTATTATATAAATTTTTAATAAATATATTTTGCAAGCGTACATACATACAATACAAACTTTAAAACCTATTACAAATTATTATGGATTTTAACGCGTTTCGATGACTTACTTTAACTTTAAGTTATATTTACGCTAGTGATATTTGAAATCTTTCACTATAATTTAATTTAACAAAGTTATACAAATATAAAATTGGTTTTAAAAATTATATTTTCATAAATTGAAATAATATTTAATTTGTAAATAAAAAATAAATTAGCAGTCTTAAAGCAATGTAATGTTAAATAGAGGTAATACTATGTAAACGATAATAAATAAACATAAACGGGTAAGTACCAACTAGAAAATACATACGATCGTTAACATTGTAAAAATCTATTTAATGTTTTTTTTTTTGCTCTCAATCAAATTAATGATATAATATTTTTTGTACTTTACGTTGTATCCCTCACATATGCTATTCTGTCCTGTTGGATAGGCATAGAGAACCTGGGGTTAAGACAATCCGTTCCCGAAGAAGGAAATGAAAATATTAAATATTTCGTTCATCCGAATATGGGAATCGAACCACAAATATCGTTCGTTCAGGGCTTGCCCTGCGCCACGACGACCTCAAGTCATTAAGTTTTATTTATAAAAATAAGTATAAGTTTTATAAAAAAAAATACTAATCATAATATAAATATGAAATATTAATCAATATCAATCTTTATAAAAAAATATATTAAACATAAAAAAAATATAGTGAAGAAAAACCCAGTAGTAGGTACCTACTAGATTTTTCGTAATTACTTTTGTGATTAAAGTTTTTTTACTTATTGCAGTAGGTAACCACAGTAACTAAATTGCAAAGGAAGTATTTTGTATACAAAAATAAATAAAAATACGACGGCAACTGAATATGTGATGGTAGCGTTGGTTGTGGTTTTAAATTCCGGTTGAGGGAATGTCGCTATTTATACAAGTACTAGAAATAATAATAGATGAATAGTAATAGATGTTCCCTCGGTGTGGATAGACTCGGTAAGATTTTGAGATCCAACAAAAAAAGTTACAAAAAATCATTGAAAACATAGAATAGAAGGTACAATATTAGTTATTCAAGATGATATTAGACATTCGTGGCGACGAATGAAATAGCGTGTGATCATAAACACGACGGTTGTGAGTTCGATCCCCACTCGGAAAAATGTTTATATTCAAATTGTTTTCATTTCTGCCATCTGGTAGTCACAGCGCGGCGTCGAGTTCCGCCATTCAACATATAATGTCCCAAAAAATCTGCCTACAATACTATAGATATGCATGAAAAAGGGTGGAGGTAAAGAATAATAGGAATATACGAAATGACAAAATAAATATTTTATGGAAGTGATAAGTATTTTATGGATACGACATCACAAAAAATTATTTACCCTTCAGTAATTTCTCAAAAAGAACCAGAAAAAAAACCTATTAAAAAGCACTCGCAAGACAGCAATCTATATATAAAATATAATAATATCCAAGAATAATAACATCGTGCAAAAATAACTATTATAGCATACATTCCTTCCATTATAAATTAAAAAAAAACCTAGACACAAATAACGCAACGACCTCCTTTAATAGCATACAAGAAAGTAACTGCCAGTTAACTATACTATAGTAATGTTTTAAAACGAGTTAGCAAGGACGTTGTAGAGAATGCCACCTCCAAGATACGCGATGCGAATATTTTTTTAGAACCTCTGAGGTCATTAACGTCATGAATCAGCTGGTTAATATGTAAAAATAAAATTAATCAGCTTCATGCTGTATCCCGCACACTGCAGGGTAGGCAGAGAGTAACCTAGTGTTAAGACATTCCTTTCCCCACTTTCCGCCGAATTCTGGAGGCATTGCGTGCTGAGTGGCGGAACTTAACGCCGCGCTTTTCCTCGACACCAGAGCGAAGAAATGGAAATATAAATTTAAATATTTTTTCATTTCCTCTAGTGGGGATCGAACCCACGATCAGTCGTATTTACAGTCACACTTTGTGCCTCTGCGCCACGACCGACCTCGTTAATATGTATTTGTGGTGAAATATTTGTATGGTGATTGAAATTTGCCTTTTTTTTTAACTAAGTGGTGGTTAAGTAATTTAGACGTAATAGATTATCATAATATTATGTATAATGAAATTAAAAGTAAATTGGGAAAGCATTAGGTTGAGTATGTAGATTGTTTTGAGACAATGTAAAAGTTATTTATAAAAATAAATTTTAATTTATTTAGATATTACTGATATAGATATATTGTTTGTGATATCATCAAATGATATGTATTTGACGATATTGCAAATAATCCTCAGTCCTTCGCTCTGGTGTCGAGGCAAAGCGCGTCGTAGAGTTCCGCCACTCAGCACTCAATGCCTCTATAATTCGGCGGAAAGGGGGGAACGGAGTGTCTTAACACTAGGTTCCCTCTGCCTATCCTGCTGTGTGCGAGATACAGCGTGAAGCTGATTTAATTTATTCAACGTAATTTATAAGAAAATGCATTAAATTTAAAACCACAATGAAACGGTTTCTATGTTCTTATCCAAAGAAATCTAGAACGCTAAGTTTATGTTCTATTCTGGATTAATAGTTAATACTATAAATTTACAACCACTTTACGATAACCATAATTGATAAGTAAAATCAATTAATTATAAACATTTGAAAGAAGTACCTATAATTATTTTCTTTTTATATTGTGTCTTTGTAATGATGTAAATATGTTTGGGGTACTTATTGATCTAAATTCGGCAGGGCTTCCAGGTTTTTATTTACAATGTTAAGTATATAAATAAATAAATTGACTCAAAAATCATCTAAACATCTCTCGTACGTGGGAATCAAATTCAAAACCACAAAACTAATAAGTAAAAACATCGAAAATACTAAACAAAAAAACTACATAAAATAAAAACTGTATAATATAATTACATTGTTCTTTCTCATTTACAACACTTACACTTTTTATCAATAGTAGTTTTTTTTACTACTATTATTATAATATTTTTGTTAAATTACTACAAAAAATATAAAATAATAAGTTTAAAGTGTATATAAGAATACGAAATAAGGAATTTCGATCATTCGATTCCCACGGAGGGCAATAAAATATTTAAATTTTCATTTCCATGCTCTGTTAACGGCAAAAGCACGGCGTTGATTTCCGCTATACAACACACAATGAATAAAGAATTCGATGAAAAGTGGAGGACGGAGTGTTTTAACATTAGGTTCCAAGGCTCTCTCTGTCTATTTGTTATATGTGCGGAACACAGCATGTAGCTGAAAAAAAAAAAAACTTACCACAGCAGCAACTATAATAATAACTGAGAACGCAGCAACGACGATGCCAGCTACGACACTGGCGTCGCGTCCTGCAGTCGGGAGACCAGCTCCAGCCTTAGGAGATTCCGGTACACCTGTAAACAAATACAAATGAATAAATAACTTGGAAAATGTACTAAGCATTTCCTAAGATCTTATAAAGTTGCCATTTTATAAGTTTAAAGGAAATTCTTAATGATTGATTGATTGATTATTTACATTTTTTTTAGTTATGTAACCGACACCATGGCGAGGAAAATGCAAAGACATAAGCGATGTATAGAGTATCACACGTACATACGTTAATTTTTATTCGGAATCACTTAATATATATGTTATACTATCGAAACTTAATACTAAAATGTTAATAACACAGCTTTCTTCAACAGTGCACCAGTATCTCTTTGATATTTCGAAACAAATGTAAGAATATGACTGCAATGATGGTATCGGTACACGCTGACCACCACATTTTATTAATAGCTAGGTGTCAATGTAACGTGCCAACTCTGACTGAGTGCTTAACTAAAATATCTTAACCTAATTGAATATAATGTATTTTTACAATTATTAATAGTAAACAGATGGACTTATTCATTATTGAAACAGAAATTGAATTGTATGTTTTTGTAATTAAATACGGGATATGTGCAAAAGTGACATTTGTTAAAATCAAAACTAAACACGACAGGAAGCTGTCGCCCATGAGATTGTTATCCTATTATGAGTTTAAAGAATAACATATAATTATGTAAATTAGTTTCAGTATAAAAGAATGATGGCACAGAGTTATATACATGATTTTTCTCGAAATTGTTACGTTTTTCGAATATAGAAGTTTTGGCAATGATATTTTGTTAATAGCAGAAGCGACTAGAATGTTACCCAAACATAAAGCAGATTGCCTTCGACCGTTAGATCTGTGTGTCTTCCTATCAATCTAACGTTTATTTTTTAATGATAATGCAAAAAATGACAATACGTTACCCTTTAAATCAAAGATATTTTGACCCTCAGGCAAATTTATGAACTTGGTTGGATCAAATTTATAATGAGATTCTTGCACTGGTTTATCAGTTGTGTCTGGTATCCTGTCTAAAGCGACACCTTTTAGGAATAAGTCTATGAACGGTTGGTTTTTTTTGTTGAGTTCTTCTTTATCACTCTCCCAGTATGCCTTCATTGGCTCAGCTTCAGGATCGACTGCAGGAGTTGTTTCTTCGGGCTCCTCCGGTATATCCTCACTCTGTGCAATAGCACGTCCCAGCTTTAAGAGAAGGCCTAGCCCTTCTCTTTTGAAATTAACCATATGTGTTGTTAACTCTGTTCTCAATTATTTACTTGGAACATAAATTCATCACTTTGGAAACAAGGAGTTTGGCATGCCCTGTAAATCAGTCAAGGAATCCCATGTTGAAGACACACAGATATTGAAACGTTCACAATGTATGTATGTTAGTAGAGAGCGATGAATGTTAACTGTTACTTAATTCAGTGAGCACCCGATTATATATTATGCCTAATTATTATCTTATCAGATGCGATGGAAATGATTCAACCCATTTAGTAAAGCATTTCTGGGTTCAAATTTGAAGCACGAGGTCAAAATGCGATATTAAAAAAACATTGATTCATTCTCGATTATATTAATGTATTACGCGGCACTAATTTACATTTGGAAACTTATTAACCTCGGATGCCACAAATTCGTCCCGAAGACCAAAAATGCAGGGTAGTTAGGTAAAGAGGACTAACGAAAATTGGAAAAGGCTGGCAAAATACTCACTGGGCGAAGGCTTTTCCTCAATAACTACAGATTTCTTTGAACCATTAGCAGATTTAAGCACCTCCGGATCAGGATTTAGTGTATCTGTAGATTTTATTAACAACAACCTTATAATATATCCTTAGTTAAACTTTGGAATGTGTTTTTTTTTTCTCTGTTTATAAAACGTAACACTCGCCCGTACAAATCACAGATGCCGGTTTTAAATGCAATACGTGTGCGAGCGGCCACGAGGCGAAGTGAAATGAAATGACAAGCTGACTCCACTCCACGCCGACCGCGCGCCATTCGAGTGACGTCCCCCGACTCCTCGACTATTGCCAGTCAGTTATATTAACTGTACGCGATTCGGCTCGCACTCACTACTTATATTTAATTTTCTATTAACCCTTTAACTCTAGTAAAGTGTGGTAAAGTTTATTTTCTTATATACAATTTTAAAGGGTTTTATCAATATAAAACAAATTATTTAAGGATTTACAGAGAAAACACTAAATTACTAAAAAAATATTGTTTAGTAAAAAAAATGACGTCCCCTTATTTCTGAGAAAATGCACTCAAATTTTTCAAAGTTCCTCATACATTCGTTACATATCAGATAATTTTTCTAATTTTATCAGTCGAGGTCGAGCCCACCGCAGAAGCGCGCGACGAGCCGGATCGCGCGTTGATTGACTAACAAAAGGTGGCGTGATGTGTGACGTCACACCTTTTTAACTAAATTGAGCCTTATTGAAGAACCAACTCTGGCAGTACAGTACCGGGAATTTTTGTTAACTTTTATTTATTATTTTCTCTTGTTCATAAATTAAGATTACGATTTTGATAAACAATTATAATCTGCCAATAACAAATACCGATATGAAAGATTATTTTGCATATGATTACTAATAAGGATAATCCTGTTATTTTAAAAATTATACTATAATTTTAATTTTTAAACGCAAAAAAGTGAATTTTATATGGGCACGCACATTTTTAAAGTTATTATTAAAAAAAATAACGTATATGCATCTATTTATGTACCGTGTTATATTTAAAAGATTATATAGGCATTAATCTATAAATACCTACATTCTTAAACAAAAGATAACACTTACGACAGATATAGCGATTGACTGACTAGTACGCACTGACTAATCCTAACAAACTGGTATATTCCTATCAAAACAAGTGATTTCAGTGGAAATGAACGAATTGATATATGTATGGAAGGCTAAAAAAAATATCGTACGATCCAACGTCACCGCCTGACGTGGTGTTACGTGGCATAAAAAACTGTTTATGTTGTTGTACATGTAAACTCAATCGCTAAACTCGATGCGAATGACCTTGAGCAAAATAAATTAGTTAAGAAAAATCGTCTCCACTCATCTTCCGATGTTTTTTTTTTGTAAGATGAGTAAAGAATATATTATGAATAAGTATTAAAAATAAAGTTTGTTATTTTTTTTACGTGTTTTTCTAGCACGCAATATGTCAAATATTGCGTGTGGCCCTTTCTGAACTTTTCTGTATTGATTGTGAACACGGGAAGAAAATTATCAAAAGTAAACAAAAAAATACTAAAAACAAATCTACGCAGCAATCTAGACTACAAGACTCGTCGACCGTCATAGGCTAGGAACCCACGACCATCGCGTCGATGGCGTATTACTTTAACATTATTATATGCATAGCCTTCAATATAATATTAGGTAAAAATAAATTGTACAATTTTCTCGTTTCTTATACAGTTCCTAGATAGATTGTTGCGAGAATTAGCGATCAGCGGTTTGTTAAAATATTCTCAGATAATTTGATACACTATGTATTGCATGTTGCAGACACTCCACTGTTGCACTATTGCAGACATCGATATCATAATTCACCACTTAGTAGGTCATTTAGTCACTTGGGGCTTAATATATATTTTTTCTAAAGAAGATAGATAGATAGAGAAATATTTTGGTTTTTTATGCACTATTGTAATGTAGTTTGTTGATGTGCTTGAGTCAACACGGTGTTTGTTGGTTTCTGTTGTTCAAACTAGTATTAATATATTTTTCTTTTACTGGTTTTGGATAGTCAAAAGCCGTGTGTAGATGCCAGCCTTATAATATCTTTAAAGAAATTGTAGAACATAATGACATCAATAGGCTGTATTTGCTACCGGCTTGATTTATTTATTTTGGCAAAATTCAATTTGTAACGCACCGCCACCGCCACGTCAGTCATAAACTAGTCTTCATTCATAGATTACAATTTATAAATGAAAACGGCAACTCAAGATCCATCTCAGAGTTGAGACCAGTTTATAAATATGGGCCTTAGTAACTAGATGGTATTGTCTCTAATACCAGCTCAAAAAACTTTGCTTTCATGTTTACATAAATAAACGTTACAATGCAAGATAGCAATTACCATTCTACTTTCTGAGTACCTCTCTGAATACTTTACACTTTTGCATCCTTACGAACGCTCCCAACATTATTGTGAACATTGTGTTTAACAATTTAAAACTTTTTATAATGAAGTTTTAATGACACTTGAGTGATGAGAGAAGATAAAAAAAAAATATTTTCCGAAGTCATAAAAATGTAATTACCAACATTAAATTATTATATTAAGTATTTTATTCTATACATCAGAGTATTAACAAATTTATGAACCTACATATTCTAAAAATATTATTTTTTTTAAATAGTAATATTTGTTTATTATCTATGCCTACTCTACAACGGCATGACAGGTGCGTAAAAATGACATACAAAAATAAAAAAAATATAATATCTACTTATAGAGTACATCTATTTACATGTAAAAGGATATAATATTAAAAAATGACTCAATGATGTTTACGATTACAAATTGTTGAGTCACCCCAGTATAATGTGCAACCCGCAAAAAAGGGATGACGTTACCACCGGAATGAATGAACGAATGAATGTAATTTTGAGTCATTTAGTGTGTCCTCTGATCGCATTCCTTTATACACAGTTAGGGCTGTCCTGTACTTCAATCAATGAAGGATTCCATCGTCAATTAATGCCTTTTTATTGACCTCGTTCAATTGACCAATCCGATCGTAGTGTTGAATGTACTGTATTGCCGCTTTAATGTCTTGATTATAGTTCAAAAAGATGCCGTCTCAGATATTTTATTGTTAAGGCTAACCTACATCTAATGCTTAAGATTATGAACAGTCTTTTAGCCAATTTAGATTTGAGCATTTTGTTCATATTCTTTATAATCATAAAATATACGTACGTATATTCCATTCTAAAGGGAAAATCCCTTTAACTTTGAAGAATGATAACATAATGGAATATACGTATATATATATAAACCATACATTTTTAAAATGTTATGTTAATTTCATGATATTATTTTTATAATTTGAAATTGAGGCCGGTCGTGGCGCAGCGGCACGAGGTGTGACTGCAAATCCGACTGGTTGTGGGTTCGAACCCCACTCGAGGAGATGAAATATTTACTTAAATTTATATTTCCATTTCTTCGCTCTGGTGTCGAGGTTAAGCGCGGCGTTGAGTTCTGCCACTCAACACGCAATGCCTCCAGAATCCGGCAGAAAGTGGGGAACGGAGTGTCTTAACACTAGGTTCCCTCTGCCTACCCTGCTATGTGCGGGATACAGCGTGAAGCTAATTTAATTTTTTTTTAATTTATTTTTATAAAATACCTCCAGTATTTACCGCTCTTTTAAGCTTGTTTTATATTATAGCCAAAGAGGATATTTATATTAATAAAAAGTATCCAATGCCTTTTTAATACCTTTACGAATATGTGTATTTTCATAATAATTGGTTGAATAGTTTTGGCGTGAAAGCGTAACAAATAAATTACACAATTAAACATTCACCTTTATAATATTCGTATGACGATAAAATTGTACTGTAAAATGCAGGTAGGTATCTCCTATATAATATTATTTGAAAAAAAAAATTATTAAGTACAGGTACATAATTCTTTACTATTGGTTTTGATTTTTTTACATATGTTCAGCTTCACGCTGTATCCCGCACACAGCAGGGTCGGCAGAGGGAACCTAGTGTTAAGACACTCCGTTCCGTGGAAGCGTGACATGTTTGCCTCGACATCAGAGCGAAGAAATAGAAATATAAATTTAAGTAAATATTTCATCTCCTCGAGTGGGGATCGAACCCATAATCCAATCGTTTTTACATATAAGAAAACAAAATATACATACCCATTTTATTATACTTTGAAATAAGTAATTAGATATTTTTTTGATATATTAAAACTATTTAATTATAATATAAAATATATTTAATTATAAATAAAATAATTAATATGTTCCAAAGAATTTACTCTGCTTTACGTTGTCCTATATCATCAATATTTTTTTAAAGATACACGGAGTAGGAAAATGTGCCAAAAATCTTTCTGTATTCTGAACAACAACAAAAACATGTTTATTATTTAAGTATTGTTTTAAATTAACTATGAAGGCTATTAATTATCCAGTGGCGATGCTGCTTATATTAGATTTTGAAGGCATTGACGTACGTTCGCTCTCGTATGATATATGTAGGTACCTATTCAGTTAAACCATTTTTTTGTTTCTCTCAATTGGAGTTCCATTTATTTACCTTTAACTCATGTACTACAATTATTAGGTTTAAAATATCATATTTTATAATATAAAAGTTTCAATGCTAAAATCTAGCACATATTTTTTAATATATTTAAAATATTTACATCCTTTACCGTTAAAGTTATTGGAGACATAAGACTTTAACAAAAATGATAACCTGAAAATAAACCCAGGAAATAGTAAAAAAGCAGTTGACGTCAAACTGAAACTGGTTCCTTCTGACCGGCTGTTTCAATATAACTTATTAATAATGTTTACTTGTGTTGATTGAATGGCTTTTGTTACATAACAAAATAAATATCAGTTATAGCAATTTTAATAAACAAATAAATAACGTATAAAATTTTCCTTGAATTTTAATTACATTTTTTAATGTTCAGATTATTCATATTTAGACGTTACACAGATATATCTGAATTCGTTTGCTTGTACGCTTCATGTCTTACCTTTTTTTGGTTCCACACCATAAACAGAGTTATTAAAATCCTCGATGAAATAACATTAATCAATTGCTACTCTGTAGTATATTATCGGACTGTATAGCTAAGCGCATCGTAATGGAATGATCGTGGGTTCGATCTCTATGGGGAAAAAATATATTTGATTTGCGTATTATACTGTTGGCCCTAATGGCATCTACAGTGTTACCAGGTTTTATGGGAGAAAGAGCTAGAAGAGTTCTGACCTGGAGATAGTAGATATTTTACAACTTCATTATTTATTTCTTTGCTCTGGAAAAACGAAAGCACAGCGTTGAATTCTACCACCCAATCTACCACTCAATAATTTCTCGATTTTTTCCAAAGTTTAAGAATGAAGGTTCTCTTTGCCTACCCCGCTATGCTATATATAAACTTTAATTTCTTTTTGATATAAAGAAATTTTCATTATTGTTTTTTCCTAACTATTACTTATTAGAAAAATAATAGGAAATACTCACTGTCTTCGACGCACATCTGGTTATCTGGCAGCAGTCGAAGGCCATTAGGGCAGGCGCAGGAGACGCGCGGCGAGTTCGAGCCTATCCTGGGCGCGGGCAGGCACAGGTGGGAGCAGTGACCGTTCACCGCCGCACAGTAGTTCACCCCATCGGGCTGACGGTACGGGTGGTACACGTGGATCACCATCGGATTTTGTAGCTAATTAAAGTTGGAGATAAAAAATATTCGTTATTTAAAATTTGGGTATTATTCACTCAAAGTAAATTAAATAATTAAGAATAATGTATCTTTCTGAGTTATGTAAGTGATAAATGATGTATTTAATTTTGTTGCGTCATCGTTATCTTGAAAGACAAAGAACTCCAAACCTCGTGACAAATCACTTCAAAATTAACTAATTACCCACAAATATAAATAAATATACGTATTATGAGCGTAACCGTAATAATCCGATCAGAGAGTTATTCACGTTTGAAATATGTCCTCACGGTTCACTACTCTATGTAAGCAAATATTTAGTAAAACTTTGGCTATACAATAATTAAAATAGATGAGAAGAACAGATACAATAGTGTAGTTGACATAATGATGCCAAAATTACTCTAAGTTAGTCAAAATCCAATTCGATTCGGAAAGCATCATAAAAGACTCAAATGAAATAATGCCAACTTTTCTTCAAGATAAGGTACAAATGCTAAGTTTTGCGGAAAGATCTGCTGGTATTCATGATTAAACTTTATCATATATTTGGTCGAATAGTAACAAAAGGTGCGGATACGATTTGGACATTTAATACAGCTAAAGAATTTACAAAACAGCAAATGCGTTGTTTTCTTTTATTGTATCTAAGTATTTATATTAAATTTATGATGGCGTGAGGATCGATAAGCACGAATTGAGATTATTACTGTAATTTATAGCTAATATCAAAGACATCGTTATTTGAGGATTTATCTTGACGTAATAAAAATATATTAATCAATGGACATTATATCTTAGTTTATAGATTTGACTGACGCAAAGTCAATTTCAATTGCAACAGTTTGGACATTACATGTCAGAAATGATTGGATTTTGGGTAAAGCTATCACAGATTAGCCTACGGTCATTAGGCCTAATTGTGTACTCATTAATCTAGTACATAATAGATGAGTGGCAGACTAATAACCGCGTGGAGAGGCTGTCTAACATTTATACTTATTTAGAAAACGTATAAAAATTTGAACGTGGCGGGACTCGAACCCGCGCCTCCTGGAAACCGACCAGGTCGTAACATGACATTTGTAGACTTGTCTAACATTTTTTAGACAAGTCTATAGATGTCTAATCTGGTGAACATTAATGTTTTTTTATATACATATGTATATATGAAAATCGTGGAAATCAAACAAATTACTATACTTAATACTTATGTGTTAAAAGCAAGTACAATTGTTTTTCGGAAATATTTTTTAATTAACACCCTTTAAAGACGTGTTTTTCGAGAAAAATCGATATACGATTTAAAATATATTTTTTATCAGCTAGAACATTTTTTGTAGATTATCTTTAATATTTTATAATTATACAATATATTGCTAGGTTGCAGTTAATATCTTGGTATTTTTTTTTGTTTAATGCATTTATAAACAGTATAAGTTATACTTGTTTAATGTTTAATTTTTATATTATCTTAGTATTAGTTAAGTATACACTATTGCATACTTTATTGACAAATCATTACATTCAATTTGAAAAGTCATTAACGTATGTACTTAGTATAATATGGTATGTACTGTCTTTTAATAAAAAAAACAGACTCCTATGGCATTGGGAAGCTGGTGGATTAAAATTATTAAGAAGATTGGTACTTTCGTACATACACATGTATAACATGCTACTGTATTCGTTATGAGTATTAAGAAATGTTATTAGACAAAGAGAATCTAGTGTCTCAACACGCAAAGCCTCCAGAATTCGGTAGAAAGTGGGGAACGGAGTGTCTTAACACTAGGTTCCCTCTGCCTACCCTGCTGTGTGCGGGATACAGCGTGAAGCTGATTTGATTTGAATCCAGTGACCAAACACTTCGTTTTATTGGGGAAATAAAATAACCCATTTTCCCTAGGGGAACTATAATAAATAGCATACCGTATGTGTAGATGTAATAGCTTCAACATCTTTCCCATTGAACTTGTTAGCTCGGTACACAGCGGTCTTGTCCCAATCGGTCCAGTAAACCCAATCTTCGAAGGTCGTGATGGAGAAGGGGTGTCTCAGGACATCGGTTGAGTAGAGGATCACCCGTCGAGCAGTTCCATCGTAGTTGCAGGATGATATTGTGTTCAGTTTTGCATCGACCTGGTTAAGAAAATATTTATTAATACAATTAATTAAGTAGTAACTTACAGGCCCAGTTTTCAAAGCGGCGATCTGACTAAGGCAATGAATAATGCAGTCAGCGTGGCTAAACACTGGCAAACCTTAATTTGACCAGTCCAATCATATGACACGAAAAAGAAATGAATGACGAAAATGTTATTATTTTTAATAAAAAAAAATTATTTGACTTTGAATCTTACCCAATATACGCGTTTCCTTACTAAATCCAAAGTAAGGCCGTTTGGCCACTTCACGTCGTAGGAGACTATTGTCTGTCTGTGTGAACCATCCATACCGGCGCGTTCGATTTTCGGTATTTGACCCCAGTCTGTCCAGTACATCCAACTATGGAAGGAATTAAAAACTTACATCAAAACAGTCTATGAAACTAGATAAAATTTAAAGTCAAAAAGATTTATACAGTTGCTTATACTTTACATGAATACAAAATTATAGGTAGATACAAAAGCTAACTGGATTTGTTTTATTTATATTTCCATAAATATTGAGGTCAGTCGTAACACAGGGGCACAAAGTGTGTCTGTAAAATTTCCTGGTTGTGAGCTCGATCTCCACTGAAGGAAATGAAATATTTATTTACATTTATATTTTCATTTCTTGGCTCTGGTATCGAGGCAAATCGCGGCGTTCAGTACCGCCATTCCAAAGTGGGGAACGGAGTGTCAAACACTAGGTTCCCTCTGCCTACCCTGGTGCGTAATGCGTGCGTAAATACAGCGTGAAGTTGATTTATTTTATTCATAAATAAATATTTAATCAGCTTATATTATTATTCAAGTAATCAGAAGCCTTAAAACCCTTAGGCTGGTAACAAACTAGATTTATTATCAAAGCTATTTATATCTGTTGTAGTTTAAAGTCGTCTATTTTAATATGTTACCAGCTTTTCAAAGCTAGTTCCTTATAATGTTATATTATATAATAAAAGTAATAAAGATATATAATAAATGACTATAAACATAGGTATTAAAAATTGTTCGAGAAAAACAAAAGGAACTTTTTATAAACGTCAAAACATGACAGACTGTTATTAATCGTTGCACATTACACAAAAACAGCGGTTACGTAACGTAAACAATACTATATATTAATATAATAATTAATTATAACATCTTTATTTATCTATTAATTATCAAGGACATCATTGTTACTTAAAGTGATAAGGCACTTAGACATAGACAGCTTTCAATCTGGTAAGCCGTCTGCTGTACTGGTTATTTGTAAATAAGATCATTATCAAAGAAACGTTCACAATATCGGCCTTTATCTATTGTGAATATAATAATATATTATGACAAATTACATTGGTACTTTCATCCATCATTATTTGACCGAGAATTTGCTATTATGCTTATGTATTTTTATTTTTTTTTATTTAATGTCACGCAGTATTCTCAATATAATAGGGTGGCCGAGGAATCCTACTGTCTGCTCTCAGTTATCCACTTTCCTCTTAATTATATATTTATGTTTTGGGTGCGTGTTGAATGGAGGAACTCAACGCCGCACTTTACCTTATTACCACAGTGAGGTAAAAAAAATAATATACTCGTACATACCTATAATGTGCATTACTGAGCACTACATGATAAAACGTAGCATATATATCCGCGGCTGCTCTTTATATGAACAAGATATATGTTATAAATCTAATATGTTATAAATCCTGACCAGATATAGTGGTCCTGCATCGAATATATCATAATATGCATATATTCCACCCCCTCAGGTAGTTATGAAGTAGTTGAAGAGTATAACGGAGGGTATCCTTAATAATTTATGTTAGAATAGTATTTTTTTTATTGTGTGCGGAGACTTTAAGGAAGATACACTACAGGTAACGCCATATCAAGTACCTTTCCTGACTTAATGTAATATAGTTTAATTGTACCGGGATACAAAAGTAGAGATAGGTTTGGTCCTGGAAACTACACACCGATCTCTATTGTGAAATAAATATTAAAAATATATATAATATTTAACCAGTTATAAAGTTATTTAATACTCTACATACTTATTTCAATATGGAGCAATATGGTTGGCTCCTAAGAGAATTATACTACAGATGCGGGTGCTGCAGTTTTGAAGGACATTTTTGACACATTGAGAAATTGCAAAATGCCATTGAAGTATTTTGTGTTTGATGGTACTCTTGGCCTTATTATCTTGTATGTAAACCGGAATCTTCGGGAATCGGGAAGGTTAATATAATCTAGATCTCCTCTAAGGATGGGCGTCTTACAAGGATCTGTGCGTGGTCCAGTATACCATATTGTTCGCAGACGATGCCACTTGAATAATATAATAATATATACCTATTTCTCTTATTTATGTTTTCTCGGTAAGAAAAGCTCCTTTATATGCAAATAACTATATTGACTTAATAATTTAAATAATTATAATTGTGTACGAGACCGCAAAAAAACTGATTAATGAATCCTAATGACGTCAAACTAAATCCTTTCATAGCTTTGTTTGCATTTATTTATTCTTTAATAAGGCGAAGTACTGTAAAATATTGTTTGTATTAATAGTAAATAATTATTAAATATTTTTGTTGAAGAAAACAAAATATTAGTCTTTACTCATCTTTTTTCACCATATCCACTTCAAATTCACACGAATTCGAGATATTGCGTGTTAAGTATCGGAATTCAAGAATTTGTTGAGCGGACCAGAGCAGTTAAAAGATTTAGTGCCCCGAATCCGTCCAGGTGATCCAACGATAACCTACCTATAGACTCCAGATTATAAATTTTAACATTAACAAAATGTCTCACCCGTCAAGAGGATTCAAAGCGATAGCTCTAGGTTCTTCAAGTTTGTCTCTAATGAGGATTTTTCTCATATTGCCCTGAAGATCGGACAGTTCTATGTGATTCTTGCCAGTGTCCGTCCAGTAGAGGTGGTTGTATATCCAGTCCACTGCCAAGCCGTCTGATGTGATCAGCTGATCGCCTATCACTACCGTACGTTGACTACCTTCGTCTATTGGTGCCCTGGGGAAAAAAGATACAACAAAATATTCAATATATTTATAATAGAAAGCTATATGAGGATTTAAGAAAGTTCTAATCTAAAAGCTATATATATATATATATATATATATATATATATATATATATATAGGTATAAATAAATAACTTACTTATATATCTTTTCATCGGTGACATCACTCCAAAATATCATGCCAGTTCTGAATACATAATCGAGGGCTGTGGCTGACTTCGTATCATTTACTATAGCCACCATCTCATGATGGTCCAAACTAATCTTTCTGATATCAAAACGCCTGGCAAAGAGCAGTGATGGGTGGCCCTCTGTTGCCTTACACCGTGTTCTGTCTCTTGGATCTCTGGCATACCCTGTGTGGCACTCACATTTGAAGGTGCCTTTCTCGTTTATGCATATTTGGGAACATGCACCGGGGTCTGTACACTCGTCGATATCTAAAAACAAATAATAAATAATATATAACTATTTATTAAACATTTAGTTATTATATTTAATACTAATGTATGATCCAATTTCGTATAAACGTAATACAAAAGTCAACAGCTTTCAGTATCACACAAATATTTATAGCTTTCAATTTAAACTATAAGGCCTTCAAAATTCATTAATTTGCATAACTAATGTCCGATAATTGATAATTATTTCTCCACAATGACAATATTAGTTCTAAACTAATAACATTGTTATTTCCTAAATAGTGAAGCAACATCATTTAGTCGTAGATCAATGTATGCAGTGTCAACACAACGGTATTTAATATGGTCCGCTTTGTCAAGTGGATTACCGACATTCGACGCTAATACCCGCCATACCGCATCACGTTGCCCTTGGCTGTCCAATAACTCTGATAGCCAGCAAAGCAAATATGTGTGGAAATTTTGTGATAACACTATTTTAGTTCTAATATTTTTATAGTAAACATTTAAAGTACAGAGTGGTCATTTCTTTTAATTTTCAATTAATTAATTTAGGAATACAGTTTTTTTTTCGGGTGCTCTTTTCTTGAAAAAATATGATATATGATAGAAGTTATGTGATTTTTTATTTTCAGAGGAATGAGATAAAGGCTTCATTTTCCCTAATATGCAATAAAACGCTGCATAAAAACGTCTGATTGTAAACGCTATGGTAGTGGGTTCGACTTACACTCGGAGGAATGAATTATTTTAATTTCTTCGCTCTGGTAACAAGACCAAGTGGCATTTTCAGTTTCGTTTCTGAACACGCAATATCTCGAAAATCGGACGGAACGTGGGGAGCGGAGTACCTTAACACTAGGTTCCTTCTGTCTACTCTTTTATACGTGTAATATACCGTGAAACTATAAAAAGGATATTATACAACTTATAAAGTTTTAAACTTCAGTGTCCGAATCAGGTATAATTATCCAAAGTGTATACCTATTAAAAGCTTTATGTGAACATTAGCGATTGTCGCCCTTCCACGTGGGTGAAAATTGCCTCGATATCAAATATTGAAACGTAGTACTCACTGAACTCGAAGGAAAAATGTCTTTCAAAATGGAATAAATCTATTTCTATGGCAATCGTATGAATACACCTAGATATAGAGTAAATATAATACAAGATCGTATTTTATAAGGCTACTTTCGTTACCAAACACCTTCTATGGAAAACAGATGGATGGACCTTTTTTCTTGGTTTCTCTATAGGTAAATGATGAATGTCACAAGAAATATAATCATGTCACACATACGTGAAGGGAAGCAAAGTTAATTAAATTTTATCCTATATTCAAATTTTTAAATATATGTTTACGGTCAATCATCACCAGATGTCACGACTTGAAGTCAGTCGTGAAGCAGGGGTACAAATGTGTGACTGTACTCCCCACTTGAGGAAATGAAATATTTAATATTTTCATTTGTTCTCTCTAGTGCCAAGGCTAAGCGCGGAGTTAAGTTCCGCCACTCGACAAGCAATACCTCCAGAATTCGGCGGAAAATGAGGCATGAAATATTTAAGATGCCATTGTGCAAAATTAAATGTATGTATTTAAATCGACCCGTAAGTCGAAAGGAAGTGATATGTTGCCACTTCATAGGTTCCATATGGTATAAGTAACGCAAAAATTGTCGCTGGTTTCCGGTAATCTTATCGGTAGATAAAGCAATAAATTATGTGGGATTTAATATTTCATATTAATTGCGTCTTATACTTTAGTATCGGTGATAAAAATTAATAAATGCTAAATTATAATTAATAGTTATCACCTAATATTACATGATTGTATGTATGAGGTACCTACAAAGATATTTTTTGCAAGCAATTATTTGTTTACACTTCCCTTTTAGATAATTTATTGAGATAAGCGTTTAAATTTTATGATTCATACATAGTTTCGAATTGAATCAAATCAAATCAGCTTCACGAGAAAAAATGAAAATATACATTTAAATAAATATTTTTTCCTCGAGTGGGGATCGAACCTACAAACAATCGTTTACAGGCACAGTTTGTGCCAATGCGCCACGACTGGCCTCATAGTTTCTGGCTATTTATATTACCATTTCAATTTTTAATTCACCCCAAAAGGGTCGTAAGTTATTATAAGCAACGTCATGTGACCGTTATTTAATATTCCAGTCTGTGAAAGTTATCTATTCTTGTAGAATCTATTACATCGTAGTTGTAAGTGTACAGTATATAATGTCTCACTAGAAACCCGAGATTGATAACTCAATATGAAATTCAGAATGATAAAAAAAAATTATACTTTTTTCTAGGTTCACGTTGTATATCGCATATAGGTAAGCTAAGGGAACCTGGTAACATACTGTTAAGATACTTCATTCCTGTTAAGAGACAAGACGTGGCACAGGGCCACAAGAACACGCCCGTAAACGTGATTGCTTGTGGGCTCTATTTCCACTCGAGGAAATGAAATATTTAATATTTTAATTTATTCGCTCTGGTGTCGAGGCAAAGCGCGGCGTTGAGTTCCTTCTATCAACGGGCAATGTCTCCAGAATTTGGGGGACTGCGAATTTGGGGGATTAACTTTAGGCTGCGGCATGCGGGATACAGTGTCAACCTCGAAAAAAAAACTTAGTATTACCTTCACAAGTGCGATTATCAGTCAGCTTATATCCATTTTCACAATCACAGTAGTATCCGACGGGGGTGTCGATACATTTTTGTGTACAACCTCCATTGTTTATAGCACACTCGTCCTCCCCACACCGGTCTCTGGGTTCGTCCTCGAAGTTGGGACAGTCCGGATGCTTATCGCAAACCTTAGATAAAGGTATGCACATACCAGCACCGCAATCGAATTCGGTTTTTTTATCGCACACAGGCTTCGGTCGAGCTGCGAAATAGATTATTATTATATGTTTTAATAATTACAATTTTTTTATAAATTGATTGTAAACGTGACAATTGTGGGTTCGATTCTCTCTCGGGGGAATTAATTATTTTCATTTTCCCCTCTAAAAGCTTAAAGCTATTTACGGTCAACACGCAATTCCATGAACTTCGTGGTGCGTCGGAAGCGAAGTGTTTCGTCATTAGGTTCCCTCCACCCGATCTTTATAAAAATATTTACGTAGCTTTTTTTATTGAAAGTAATTACTAAATTATAAGAATAAATATTACTACCGCAGAAATAACTAAATTATAAGAATAAATATTACTTCAAGTCGAATTCAAACTTCTAACGAGGGCGTGTCGGCTTCAAAAGATGTTATATTATATTGATCTATGATTATGATCATAATTTTTAGTGATGAAATAAAAAAAAAAACATGTGTGTTATTCAACATTGTACGTACATATTACTATACATTTATATGACAACCAAGGCTCTACATGAAAAAAAAAATTATAATATTTTTTTTATTTTACAAAAGAAATACACAGGTAACTTACTACAATTGAATTCATCGCTTCCATCAGGACAATCCTTCTCTCTATTACAGTAGAGGGCCCCGGGGATACAGCTGTGATCCTTGCATTGGAACTGATCTAATCTACATGTAACATTTCCTCTACAAATCTCAGGAGCTTCGTCGCCACCATCCGGACAGTCGCGGTCCCCATCGCACACCCACGCCCTGTGTACGCAAGTCATACGATCCCGACATTCAAATTCTGTGGCTATACAGGGTGATATCATTTTAGGTGCGGATGGGCAACCCTGTAATAATTAAATGTATTCTTTAATCCTGTGAATTAATTTCAAAATACATAATTTTTGCTAGTAGATATATACATAGTATATTTGGTTAAGATTTAACTAAGAAGATTATAAGGATTATATCTGAGAAGTACCTTCAAAAGATTATCGTCGTCGTAATTTTTAAAAGAAACTTTTTAGTATTCTAATATTACCTCATGAATTTCTTGCCTAAATTATAGCTTGGAGACAAGTTTTAACAACGCGTAATGTTGTAAAGAATAAAACTGCACTTAGTAAAGCGTATATTAATTTAGGTCTAGTTAAGTCAGTTAGATACTAATTTAGACTTGGATAATAACCATAAAATTATATTGGTGTCAAGGAGCACCGCACTAACGGCGCTAAAATTTGTCATTAAAGTATTGCATAATGTGGTACTATATCAAATAAATTGGTAATATCGTTCTAGTAAGTCATAATTAGTCAACTCCTAAAAGTAGTTAAAGGCACCTGTATTGCCAACTTGGAAGTCATTTATATAATAGTTTCTAACTTATAAAGGCCTTAAAATTTATTTTATAACTTTTTAGGTACTTAGATGAAAAATGTTCAGTCAACTTCAAAATTATGATACGAAATATTTGAAACGCACCGCCTCATCGCTGCCATCAGGACAGTCGATGTCTCCATCACACCTCCATCTAGCAGTCACGCAGTGGCTGTCAGCGCATGAGAAATGAGTATGGGGCTGGCATGTGGGTGCTGGACACTTCACTTCATCACTACCGTCCCCACAGTCATCATCGCCATCACAAACCCACCGGTGCTGTATACACTTGCCGTTTCCACATGTGAATTCATCAGATCGACATGTCTCATCTAAACATATAAGTTTATATTAGCTTCATCAATTATAAAAACGTTCATTTTATTTTAATTAATATTATAATGTTAACACAAGTATTAAATTATATCAATAAACTAACTACAATCAATTAGCTATGTTAAGATTATACAAAGTCACCTACAAAAAACATCTTAAAAGCAATTATTTTTTAAAGAACAAATAATTCAAGAAAGAAAAAGGCTAAAAGGGTGCAGACATTATTAAAACATTCCTCAGGCGAGCTTTAAGTGGCCAAGTAATGAAGGAGAAAAATAAGAATTAACCGGGAACACTGTAATGAGAAAACGCAAAAAATGGTTGCAATCATGATGTCGAGCACTACCCGTGACCTTCTATATTAATAGCTAAAAGCCACAATGAGAGGGTTGCATTAATGAATCCTAAACGCTCTGACCATATCGCACCACCACCACCACCACCACCACTTTAGTTGTTTGTATCTCTTTTGTTTCGTGCAATGTTTAATTAAATTCCTTCGGGCAAACTAACTGTTAGCTGTCAACGTTGTTTTATAAAAAGGCAAATATATTGCATATCCTGCAAAACTACAACTTTAAATTGAAGTAGAAAAGTATTTTTTTGAATAAGCATGGAGAGAAATATAAGGAAAATTGATATTACGCTCCGACTTCTTTACTTATTGCTTAAAAAAAATATGTAAAAGATAGCGTCGTGTTGGAAATGTACCGGGAAATTCTCTCAAACACAGTCCGTTACTTCTGTTACAATATGGGCTTCTAATAAAGGAAATTAAAAGAGTTGTCTCTTTCACACGACTTCCAGTATATTTTATTAAGTAAAATACATTCTCTGGTACATTTTATTTATTATTGTTGTAAATTTGTCTACTAACGTAGTTTTTTCTTTATTTGTTACTTTCTTGTATCTATTAATATAAATGTATGTGTATATTCTATCTTAGATGCCATCGCAACTTTGTTTGCATGAGTACAATAAAATAAAAAAAAGATTAATTTGTGATTTATTACAATATTTTTATGAACCCAATTTGTTTTGTCAAAATAAAATGTATAGACACAATTTTTTCTACTACTTTATTATATTATAGATATAATATATAAAGTTATATTTTATTAATTCACTTTTTCGTCTGTGCATACAGAAGCTACCTTTAAGAATTTTTATCGCAGTCGAGAAAGTAAACAATTTTGATCGAACGGTGTAATATGTCGGTGGAGGAGGTTTTGCACCCCTGTCCTTTGAATATAATATTGAGCTTCATACATTTTTATTTTATTTTTCTCTGACACGAGACTGAGTTTAAACGTTATGTTAAATTTTATATGTATTGGTTAGCAGCATTAAACAATACAAACAATCAAGCAATCATGCAATCTCTTATAACTAAGTTACTTAAAATGATGCAAAAAATGAATATTTGTTAGTATATATGAATGTACCCTTACTGCATGCTTTCTCATCAGACCCGTCAGAACAGTCGAAATTGTCGTCGCACATCCACGTGAGGGGAACGCACTCCCCTTTCTTCCCTCGGCAGGTGAACTCTTCAGGGCCGCACGCTTCCACTTCTGTCAATTCAAGCCATGCATGAGCACTTCATGGAACATTCCAATGACAAATAATAACTGTATAACCTTGCTATAGTAAACCCATTGTTTGGAACTCAATGAAATATCTAATATTGATTATTCCACCAGAAGCCTATTTCAAGTACGCATAGAATTTGTACTGCGTGTTATTTTGTACGATATATGTGTTCGCAACCGCAACTTGATTGCATATTGTGAACAGTAAACATTCGTATTCATTATATGTAAGTAAGCAGAGGTAAGCACCTATAACCATAGACGAATAATGTAAGTTAATATTTCTTATTGTTTCAAGCATTTTTTTTTCTAAAGTAAAAGTAAACAGTATTTGAATAAAATGCAAATTGTAATTACAAAGATCATTGTAGAGACAAGTCATAAAGTAACCTCGCCTTAATTAAATTTCACCATTCATTTCATTCTACGCCAAAAAATATTTCAAAAACTTCGTAGTGGGCGAAGTAAATGTTCAGGGTCTTAAAGTGTATTTTACGAGCCCTCAATTTTTAATTTAACTTCCGTTTTACTGTTTGTGGAGGCTTTAATAAACTCATTCTATATTTTATATGAAGTTTCATATATAATTTATCTTTAAGAAACAAGTTTATAGAAATGTGATCTATGTTTTGATACATATCTAACTATATCTTAACTTACGGAAAACTTACAAAAGCTATGACAAAGACGAACTAAGTCCAACAATATTATCAGATTACAATATAATACAATCCTAAGGACGTGACCCAATTAATGATGACGTGAATTCGCCATACATGCTGTGCTGAAAATGATTTTTTATGGTAATGGCTATAATAAAAAGTTTCCTCCTTGATCCCCATGCTGAGTCCAGACCAGCCTTTTTATATCTTACCGCAGTGATGTTCATCAGAACCGTCTGGACAGTCAGGAGTATCATCACAGTGCCAAGACCCTGGTATGCAATGTCCGGTAGCACATACAAAGTTGTGTTCGGGACATTCTCGTTGGTTTGCTGCATTTGAAAGGGATTTGTAATTTTTGGATAATTTGGATACGATGTTATATTTGGACTTTATTTTTATCTTTTTGGTTTGAATGTCATGATGTAGTTTGAAAATATAATTAACTATGTAAATAGCATAAGAAGTTATAATTATTGATAATTAATTTGAATGATAATTCAAGAATATATAGAAATATGCTATGCTATGCATTTTATGTATTGTGCTCATCAAGCAATAAAATTGGACAAAAACTGTGTCGATTTAAGGACAATAACAATATATATATATAAATAAATCTATTTTTTTTAATTGAAATGAATTTACTCATTTCAAAACATTTAAATTAGTAAGATAAACAAAAAAAACATATGCTAACGTAATTAAGTAGACTTATAACATAATTAATGATGTTAAATAGTTGTTATTTCGGGCGTAATGTTGCTTCACATCACATCCTCTAAATTAAACAAACTAAGGCGCTTAACATCATTAGAACGTTAAACTAAAGTCTCTATTTGAACAAATTTATTGCTGTGTTATCTAAAGTTAATGTTTCAACAAAATGGTTCTACTCTAATTTCACATACGAAAAGATCAAAATTTTCAAATTATGTAAGCACAGTAAAATAATATTAACAACAAATGTGAAAAGGAATATCTTTATGCCATCAAAAACATCCTGTAAAAAACCCAAGTCTCGCAGCTCAGTCTTTCTACCGTAAAAAGTTATGAGATCCATGTAATACCAAGTCGGTTAATCTATTTAGTCTCTACTTAAAGGACCTTCTGTCTTAAGTCATTACAGTAGTTATCATCATGCCAATATTAAAAATATTTTACGTTTTAAACAAATAGATCGACTTGGACATCGCATGATTTGATTATTAGTATGTATCACACTACACAGCACGACGGGCCAGCAACCGAATTCCTCACCAGAGTCGTTCCGAATATGATGTCCATTATGTCTTTCGATAGGTTGTGTTTTCATGCGATGTCCAAGTCGATCTATTTGTTTAAAACGTAAAATATTTTTAATATTGGCATGATGATAACTACTGTAATGACTTAAGACAGAAGGTCCTTTAAGTAGAGACTAAATAGATTAACCAACTTGGTATTACATGGATCTCATAACTTTTTACGGTACAAAGACTGAGCTGCGAGACTTGGGTTTTTTACAGGATGTTTTTGATGGCATCTCACTTCTTTTTGTAGAGTCCTACTTTTTGGTACCTATCTACACTTATTATTTTCTATTATACAGTAAAAATTATTCATTAACTGCAAATGTAACCTTGTAATCCTATACATTTATATGAGATTACAAAGTTATTCATGCAGTTGGTGTATTTGGAAAACTGGACTGAAATTACAAAATATTTAAGTTTTCCCATGATTAAGACACTAAACTCGATTTGTATTCCAAATTTGAAGCTTCTATGTCTGCTAGAAGTGCCTTGGACTTTTGATGATCGGTGAGTCAGTCAGTGAGTGACAAAATTTAGAAACTTTAACAAGTTGTCATTCTTAAACTACTGGTTCAAATTGACTGAAATT
>JAATLQ010037465.1:0-15367 GCA_013421005.1 Heliconius erato x Heliconius himera
CGGCGGCCTGCACGTGGTGCGCGTCCAGCACGAGCGGCGCGTCGCCGGCCGCCTTGCGCAGCGCGCGCCGCACGAACTAGTACTTGATAGGTAGGTAGGTAGGTAGGTAGGTAGGTAGGTACCTTGGCGGCGGTGAAGTCGGCGGCCTGCACGTGGTGCGCGTCCAGCACGAGCGGCGCGTCGCCGGCCGCCTTGCGCAGCGCGCGCCGCACGAACTCCGCGGCGGGGAAGGCGAGCGCGCGGTCCACACGCGCGAGGGCGTAGCGCACGCCGCCCTCCGACTAAGGGGACGACATTTTATATGTATTAATGTTCTAAAAAATAAACATTTATTTTTATTAACTTATAAATACGGGCCTTAATAAATACACTATTGACCAGAACCTTAATAATTAATCTATCAACTCAAGCGGGACTCACCACCACGCTGGTGACCCTGACGGCGGGCCGGGCGGAGGCGTAGAGCAGGAACAGCAGGTTGACGGCGATGCCGAGCACGATGCCGAGCTCCAGGCGCGTGAGCAGGCACGCGCCGAACGTCACCACGCCCGGGATTATGTCCACCTCTGTTCGGATATACACATCATATGACTAATGTGTTAATAGGTTAGGGAACTTGGAAATCTAAAACACTTCCGATCCCCATTTATCTGCTGAATTCTGTAGATATTGCACGTTGAATGGCAGAACTCAACGCCAACGCGGATAAATGAAAATTTTATTCCCCCGAGTGGAAATTGAACCCATAACTGTGCATTTACAGCTTTACCCGTGCATCCTTGCATACAACGGCCTCTTCATCATATTTTATTTTTAGTTTATTTATTGATTTACAAACCAACGTTTGTGTACATCCGATTATACGGAAAAGTTTCATAGAACTAAAACAAGGTGTAACAAACACATATAGTGTCTAGGCACAAACCAAGTAAAAAGGATAATTAAAGGAACGTTAAGGTAAATACATTTTAGAATGTTTGGAGTTCGGTGTTCAATAATCGAATCTTAGCAGTTAAATCGGCATTAATGTCAAATATGACATTAACCAATTTGTACAATCTGGTAAAGGTGGATCAAGTTCTCATAAAGTTTGATCCAAATACCGTTTTCTGCAGTGATGAGTAAAAGAGGGTTATTTTGTTATAGGGAAATCTCACCAACTTTTCGGCAAACCGCCTTCTACGTTCTTTTATTTTACGAGTATATATAACTAGATACGAAAAACTCACTCTTAGTCCGCCATATCGGCTTGAAGACGTGCAGCTCCATCATGAAGACGACGGCGGCGATGATGACGGCCGCCAGCGACGCCTTGGGGATGTAGTAGAAGTAGGGCGTGAAGTACTGCAGCGCGAGCAGCACCAGCGCGCCCGTGTAGAGGCCGGCGGCGGGGCTCGCCACGCCCGACGCGTGGTTCACGGCGCCGCGCGACAGCGCGCCCGACACCGGCATGGAGTGCACCAGCGACGACGCCATGTTGCACAGCCCCAGCGCCACCATCTCCTGCGTGGCGTCCACCGACCCGCCCTCGGCTGCGGGGGGAAGTGAGTCATAGTGAGACGACATCTTACTTCCGCACGTTCCAGGTATAGAGGAAGAAGTCCTACCGAGTCAGAACTGCCCACGCACCCAGCTATGTACGAGGGGTGGTCCAAAAGTTCGTGGAATGGAGGGAAAGGAGTGGGGCGCTTGCTTAATGTCATACTACTTGGGGACCCATCATTAGTATATAAATAGAGTTTCAGCCCTGTTGCGTCATTCGTTTACGAACACTCGCCTGCTAAACAAGTCAATCCGGAAGAAAACTGAAACAATGGAGAAAATTGAACACCGTACCGTGATAAAATCTTAAAATCTTTACCAAGCAAGGAAAGAATGGTCAAACCATTTTAAATGAAATGTAAGCCTATGGGGAGGATTGCTCTGGTAAATCTATGATTTATAAGTGGCATGGTCTTTTTAAACATGTTTGAGAGACGCTTGAAGACGACCCCCGCTCTGGATGGCCAGTTGAGGCCACCACATCAGACATCATCGAAAAAGTGGAAAAACTCGTACTGGAGGACGCCGGTTTGAAGAAAAAACAGTTATCTGTATTAGTTGGAGTATCAGATATCACCATTCTGCGGATCCTACATGACCATCTAGGAATGAAAAAAGTCAGTGCAAGATGGGTACCAAGAATGTACACTGCTTCAGAAACATCAGCGCGTCGATGCTTCAAAGCAATTTTTGGAGTTGTAGGGAGATGAACCGGCACAGTTTTTGAAACGGATTGTTACTGGAGATGAAACATGGGTCCATCACTTTGAGCCTGAGTTAAAACAGGATTCCATGCGATGGCATAAAAAGGTTGTCACAATCGGCTGGAAAGTTGATGGCTACTGTTTTTTGGGATTGTGAGAGGAAAATACTGATTGTTTACAAAGAAAAGGGAAGAAACATAACCGAAGAATACTATGCATCGATACTAAACAAATTATGGGAGGCCATGAAAGAAAAACGTCGAGGAAAGTTGGCTAAGGATGTGTTGCTCATGCAAGACAACGCACCAGTTCACAAGAACAGAGTTGCAATGGCTGCTCTGCACACACAAGGCTTCGAATCACTAGTACACCCACCTTACAGTCCAAATCTGGCCTCTAGTGATTTTCATTTGTTCCCCAATTTAAAAAAAAGACTTAAGGGGAAGGAAATTTTGCCGACGACAATGAGGTGAAGGAGGCAATTTTGGACTATTTTGAGGCGAAAGAAAAAAAATATTATTTCGACGGTTTAGAAAAAATAATTCATAAATCCAATAAATGCATTCAGCTTAAGGGTGATAATATTGAAAAGGAAAAATTGATTTATTGTTTCATTTAATTTAGAACTCTTTCATTCCACGAACTTTTGGACCTCCCCTCGTAACTAGGGCACAATCGACGTAGCCCGATCGACGGCCGCAAGTCGAGGTTGGTGTCATGCAAGGGACGCCCTTGCCACCAATATCGTCTCAAGTAGCCACGTAGTGAATACATTTTCTCAGAGACAGAGTACCATTTCCCCTATCCACCTGGTAATCACTGTAAATCCAACAGGACTAACAGCATTAACTTCATGCTTTAAAAAAAATATGGTACAAAAATACATTCTGGGTGCGGCTGGTAACTGTTGTTTCATATAATAATTGTGTCAAGTGACAGACAAATGCTACCTAAGTAATCACCACTACGGTATATTCAATATTTCATATGCTAAAATATACAAAACCAATTGAGTAAAAAATCATTTAAAGGTCCAAATATTAATAATTTGAAGATAAAATTGAAAAGAAATAAGAAAAAGGTAGATTACGAGTTTCGATGAATAGATAAAATTCATCCACAAAATATTGATGAAATAATTTCAGCCGAAATTCCAGACGTCAGTGTGGTGCTTCCAACGTGACGTCACCATGCATGGAAAATGGAAAATATAAGAAGAATTTCCCTAAGCCGTATACGAATGACACAATCACAGACATTGATGGTTATCCAATGTATCGCCGCAGAAATGCTGACCACAGTGGCCACACATTCACAATCCGACTACCTAATTCTAGAAACGAAGTAGAATTGAACAATCAGTGGGTGATACCATACTCACCATTACTTTCCAAAACTTACGAGGCTCATATCAATGTTGAGCTTTGTAGTTCTGTGAAATCGATTAAGTACATTTGTAAATATGTACATAAAGTTAGTGATTTGGCCATATTTGGAGTACAAAACGTAAAACAAAATGAGGAAAAAACACGGTACCAAATGGGAAGATACATCAGCAGCAACAAAGCTATTTGGCACATTCTCAGCTTTCCTATACACGAAAGAGAGCCTTCTGTCCAGCATCTAGCAATACATCTTGACAACGGACAACGTGTATACTTCACTGAGTAAAATGTTCTCCAAAGAGCGCTTGAGGCTCCAAAAAATATTCTGAGTAATTTTTTTAAATTGTGTTAAAAACCCAATATTTTCGGCCAATTCGCAAAGACATTGTTTTATACTGACATTCCACGTTATTTCACATGGAATAAATGCAGTAAAAAATGGGAGCCACGGAAACAAGGAAAACCATATCTTTCCATATTCAAAGCTAAGACATTGGCGCGACTTTACACAGTACATCCAAAGCAACGTGAATGTTTCTATTTACGTTTGCTATTGGTGAATGTTCCTGGACCAACGACGTCTTTTGAATTTCTGCGAACAGTTAATGGCCGAGTATTTAATACATACCACGATGCATGTCGTAAATTGCAATTGCTGGAAGACGATAATCATTGGGACTCGACGCTTGCTGATGCTGGCGTTGACATCAACGCCTAATAACATTCGACAGCTGTTTGCCATTATTTTAACACACAAGTACACACTTTGTAGGAAAAATATAAAAATTGTATGATACAAGACTTATTGCACCAAATTAGACAAATTGATCAATGGCGAAAGATGCCAAATATGTATAATGAAACGTTAGTATTAATCGAGGATTTATGGTATGCTATCACCTGATCGTTGAGCTACCGACTTAGTCAACACTGACTTACAACGAGAAAAAAAATATGATAATGATACTTAGGCAACAATTATCATGAACATTGCCAGCCATTACAGACAGCAGAACAAAAAATTGTTTACGATCGGATTATGACTGTTGCTGCTGAACAAGGCGGATTTTTGTTTTCTTGGACGCACCGGGTGGCACCGGTAAGACATTTTTAATATCAATTATTCTTGCCAAAATATGGTCACAACAGAAAATCGCATTGGCGGTTGCATCGTCAGGCTTTGCAAGTACTTTACTAGATGGTGGGCGAACGGCGCATTTAACATTCAAGCTGCCATTAGAAATTCATACTAAACCAGATGTTACATGTAACATAAAAAAGAATAATGGAATAGCTGCAGTGTTGAGAAAGAGTTCAATTATAATTTTAGATGAGTGCACAATGGCTCACAAATATTCGCTTGAAGCATTGCATAGAACTATGCAAGACTTAAACGGCAACGATAAAGTTTTCGGTGGTGCTATTTTACTTTTGTCTGGTGATTACCGACTGACCTTACTAGTCATACCTCACTCTACCTTCGCGGATGAGATTAACGCATGTTTAAAACAATCATGTTTATGGCGACATATTGAGACACTTCGATTGACTATAGACACGCGCGTACAATTGCAAAATTATCAATCCGCAGAAATATTTTCCGAACAACTACTAGACATTGGGAACGGAAAAATAGAACCGCAACAGAAAACGCAATGCATTAAACTGCCAGACAATTTCTGCACTGTTGTTCACGGAAAGCATGAATTGACTCAGAGTGTTTTCAAAAGTATACAGAGAAATTACTCGAATCATAACTGGCTCAGTGATCGGGCTATTTTGGCAGCCAAAAAAGTTGATGTTGACGAAATTAACTTCCAGAGACAACAGCTGCTACCAGACGATCTGATGTCTTTTAAATCTATTGATTATGAATATGAAATTATAAATTCGCTAGATATACCTGGAATGCCACCACATAATCTTTGATTAAAGATTGGTTCACCTATTAATCTTCTGCGTAATTTAAATCCACCTCGATTATGCATCGGTACGTGTTTGATCATCCAAAAGATCACCGGAAATCTTCTTGTAGCAATAATTTAAATAATTGCCACATATTCTAATGTTACTATCAGAATATACGATATCCTTCAGAAGGCTACAGGTTCCCATTCTTTTAGCTTTCGCCATGTCAATAAATAAGTCCCAAGGCCAAACAATCCCTTTTTGTGGTTTAGATTTGGAAAATTCATGTTTTTGTCTCATGGGCAACTATTTGATGCATGTTCACGTGTCGGAAACCCGTCGAATCTATTTGCGTTAGCTAAAGACAGCTTAACCAAAAATATTGTACACCAATTAGTGCTGAATTAAATTGAAAGTATTTATAATTCCAAATAATAAATTTTATTGCTAAAAATTTTAAACTATCTGCCCTACCTCCTTATTTATAAGCTTAAGTGTTACATGTTATTGACTAATTACTATGCAATATACTCATTTGTTACAAACTTGAATATATCTAAAACTAATTATATTGTTTTGACTTCATATCAACTCCAGGAAAATTTTGTTCAATCTATACCGGCCATTACTGTCTTTGTTCGTGATTAATAATTTCATTGTATTAAGGGGTAACTAACGGTACAAGTAGAAAATCAATCAGGAAGATCGCTGTATTTTTTTGCAAATGGCATCTATCTAAAAAAATATGGCAGTCCCCATGTCCTCCTACAGTTATACCGTAAATAGTTTAATATAATATAATATAACGATAACCTAAGCCACAGCAAAGCGTGGTCGGGTCTGCTAGCAATCAATATTAAATCATATACAGCTTATTGGTGCAATCGGAATTTTTTCTAATTAAGGACCAAATTTTACTAAGATACTCACAGAAAACCTTGGCGAGTGCAATATTTTCCAAAATGGACAGCAGCGGCACCACGAAGATGGCGGAGCCGAGAGTGGACGCCATCTCCGTGAAGGTGTAGGTGTGGTTGCCCACCGTCGCGGAGAGCGGGGGCAGAGAGATCTCCGGCAGACCAGCTTTCACTTCGCCTGGAATCAAGAAGTTACTTTTAACACTAGATAATGAGGCCAGTCGTGGCGCAGGGGCACAAGTTTGCAACTGTAAACGCGCCAAATTGTTGGTTATACGGTACCGGTACGGTTACGTTGTTGGTTATACTGTGTCTCAATGGAGACGGAGTGTTTTAACACTAGGTTCCCAGGTTTCCTCTGCCCGCCCTAATATACGCGGGGTACGGCGTGAAGTTAAAGAATTGACAGTTTCAAAAGAACTCAATATATTACGTTGCCTGAAAGTGTTAAATATAAATAATTATAGATCTCAAATAATAGCGAAATTGTTATTTTTGGTCTTGTTGTATCAATAAAATTGGTATAACAAGACCTATTATATTGATATAACTAGGTAGCCACCGACACTCACGACTTGCTGGTTTGTTTAAATGAAATTACAGATGGCAATAAAAAGGAACCTTGATTATAGAAAGCTTGCTCTAATATTCCTACAAGTTGAAATTGAAATTAAAAATAATAATAATAAAAAATCAAGATACAGACAAAACATCGATTTCCCAACGTACGGTGCATTGTAAACATTCTAGTTGTGTATAAAAAACCAGCAACAACTGGAACGGTTCGACCGGAGAGTGCCATTATCTGCACTGCTCAATGAATCGGACAAACGAGCTGCATTCAGCTCTAACTATGTATATATGTAATAATAAAGCGACTGTTTTACCTTACAATACATATGTTACATTACAAAACTATATAAAAGATTTTTAACTATATAAAAGCGTCATATAGTAATATACAATTCTATATAATATTCTAAACATACAGCTGTCACGAATATAAAACTATAATATAACGAATTCGCCACTTACACTTTAAAATATACCTATATTTTATAGATTTGCAACAACATTGATTGAGGCCAGTCGTGGCGCAGCGGCACGATAAAACCGACTGGCTGTGGGTTCAATCCCCACTCGAGGAGATGAAATATTTACTTAAATTTTTATTTCCATTTCTTTGCTCTGGTCTCGAGGCAAAGCGCGGCGTTGAGTTCTGCCACTCAACACCCAAAGCCTCCAGAATTCGGCAAAAAGTGGAGAATGGAGTGTTTTAACACTAGGTTCGCTCTGCCTACCCTGCTGTGTGCGGGATGTAAATAAAAATAAAGAAAAAACAATACCGGTCAACACGAAAGGTTGCTTATTCTGCGTGTCGAAGTAGTACGCGAGCGCCGCGCACACCAACACCACCGTGATGTTCCTCGTGGTGGAGAGGAACCACAGCGACTGGGAGACCACTGCTCTGAACCGGCTACCCTTCTCGATCTTACCGTCTTCAGTGTCGCTGCTGCCGATCTTTATATCTTTTACTTTCTGTAAATAAATAAGTAAGACAATATATATATTTCAAAAAGAATATTGAATAACAACAGTCGATGTCGTACAAATTGTTGCATATAATTAAACCACTCATACGTTACAATACTAATCTCTATGAAATAACATATATGTATCTATATAGCAAATCAGCTTTACGCTGTATCCCGCACACAACAGGTCGAGGAGAGGGAACCTAGTGTTAAGGCACTCCGTAACCCAGTTTTATTGCGTGTTGAGAGACGGAAATATACATCGACACGAGAGCGAAAAAATTATAAATTTAAATAAACATTTTCATTTTCTCAAGTGAGAATCAAACTCAAAACTAATATTTACTTAAATTTATATTTCCATTTCTTCGCTCTAGTGTCGAGGTTAAGCGCGGCGTTAAGTTCTGCCACTCAACACACAATGCCACCAGAATTCGGCAGAAAGTGGGGAACGGAGTGTCTTAATACTAGGTTCCCTCTACCTACCTTGCCGTGTGCGGGATACAGCGTGAAGCTGATTTTTTTTATAACGAATTTGCCTACGTTTAAAATATACCTATATTTCATAGATTTCCAACAACATCAGGTAAACAGGATGTCGACATTTGAATTCAGATATCATCAACGGCATTCTGCAGAAATGCAGCGTGATTTATGTGAAGATCAGTAATTATAACGATTCTTTTGTTACCGAAGGCGTTTCAGCCATTACGTTAAGTACTAAGATTGTTTGGATAAGTTAGTTTCGTGACCTTCTTAGATTATTTTATTTTAATACACGCACAGAAAGATAAATGGTTGTTATAAGTGGATCTTTGTGAGATTGTTTTTTTTTTAGTGTCGCGCTGTATCCCGCACGTAGCGGGATAGATTAACGGAGTGACCTAGTGTTAAGACACTCTGTTCTCATTAAGACACTTTATTTCGTCACTTTCTGCCGAATTTTACAGACAATGCATGTTGAGTGATGAAACTTAACTTTGTTACCAGAGACCGGGGAAATTAATATATTAAATAATTCATTTTTTCGAGTGGGAATCGAACTAACATCCTGTCGAGTTTACAGTCGCACGCTTGTGCCCCTGCGCCGCTACTGAGCTCTACGATTATGCTTGTTAGGTTTTGTTTTGAATGAGAGCAAGCATATTATTTTGTAAGTTATAAGATATAGAAAAAATACTGTACATCGAAAATGTTGACCTATTTTTAAATAAGTGTAAAGAAGTTCTTTACATATTTGTACGAGTATATGTTGACATTATATTTGGAACTTTACTTTCGTTAAGAACTTTTTAAAAATTAAAAAAATCAGCTTAACGCTCTATCTCACACACTGCAGGGTAGGCAGAGGGAGCTTAGTGTTAAGACACTCCGTTTCCCACTTTCCGCCGAATTTTGGAGGCATTGCGTGTAGAGTGGCGGAACTCAACGCCACGGTTTGCCTTTACACCAGAGCGAACAAATGGAAATATACATTTAAATAAATATTTCATTTCCTCGAGTGGGGGTCAAACCCACAACCAGTCGTTCCAGCGTTTACAGCCACACGCTTGTGCCCCTGTACCACGACTGGCCTCCAATCCAGATCTTTTGTTAATATTAATTTCGTAACATTTTAGTACAGTAGTGATATAACATACAATAAACTTCTCACTTCGCGCCAAAAATTACGACGTATAGACGGTCGTATCTTTTGATTACGTTCACATAGAAGCTTAATTTTTTCCCTGTTCCAAGGGACCGTAGACGTTAATACTTATATGATCGATAGATGGTCTCGACAGACGGATAACAAAGTAATTGTAAAAGGGTTCCCTTTTTGCTTTTACGGAACCCAAAAAAATATACCGCTGCCTATTAAAATTAAAATGTAAACTCTTATAAAAATTCTGCAAACTGCTATATCTGACATGTTGCTCAATATATATATATAACTATTATTGCAATTGCACTCAACAAGGTGTCGTAACGTATTGCATTTGCAAAGACCAAATAATTCTGATTATTAAAAAATAATAATGTCGCATTACTTGAGTAATACCTTTTGTTGAATGTTAAATTATATCAGGGCTGTTTGTATTGAGCGCGTGTTGAAATAACTGTCAAATAAATAAATCTAGTTTTCGTGTACTAAATTAATTAGTTTACATTTCAAATTCTAAACCAAACTAACTATTTAAAATTGGGGGAGAGTAGAGAAAAGTTTTCGAGTTACAATTTTGTGGCATATCAACGCCGCCACCATTCCTGTATCCGTTACCAGAGCGAGGAATCGAAAATAATTATTAAATATATAATTCCCTCGAGTTGGAATCGAACCCATAACATATCGCGTTTACAACACGCCAGTGAGCCACGACTGGCCTGTACTAGTTACGTGTATGGAGATAAATAAAAAGTTCATTTACGTTGCGGAGAACGCAGTGTCTTGGCACTAATTTCTCTTCAGTTAACCTACTGTTTGGTATTAAGTAAGAAGCTGATTTTTTTAAATATATTCATAGTTATGTGATACAGTTGAAAAAACACAGGATTATATTCAAAATGGTATATCTTCTTTGGAATAGTAAGAATTGCGGCGTTAAATTCTAACACTCGACACACAATTACATTTGCAGATATATTTTTAAACTGCAAAATTATAGTTGAGGCCGTCATGGTGCAACGTCACAGAGTCTGTAAGCTGTGGGTTCAAGTTCCACTCAGTGAATAGACCATTTTATATGTTCTTGCTTTGGACAAAATAGAGTGCGGCATTGAGTTTCACTATTCAACAACCAAGTATCGAAAAATCAAGAGGTTCGTGGGGAACGGGAATCGTAACAGTAGGTTCCCTCTGCTTACTCTGCTAAAACTAAAAATAAAAAATAAAGGATTTTCAAAGCATTCTTACCCTAAGTAGTAACAAAACTACGATACAAGATACGCCCAGCACGGTGTCCCACAGTCTGGTTTCGCCTATATGTTCGTACATACCGGTCCACACCTGACAATAAAAACACATTTCTATAGATTATTGTAAAAATTATTATTTAATTTTAATGTTTACTTTCAGTTCCTCCCTTTAGTAACAACGTCTTGATAATTGGGCGGAAAATTTGAAAACTCTTATCACGAGGTTCCTACTATATCTTCTCTGTTATATGCGGGATACAGCGTGAAATAAAAGGAAGTAGAGAATGCAAGTGCTACTAATGTCCCAGCTTCTTCTTTTTACTTGTTACTATGTTATAAAGTTACTCAATTCTCCACTCTTCACCCATTCATAGATATGGTAAAATTTCTTTGAACAGGACGACTATAAAATATTGTAGAGATTTCCCATGGCGCTGTGAGGTAGAGAGTCTCGTTGTAAACGCGATAGTTGTCGATTGGATTCCTATTCGGGTAAATTAATTTTCCTACTGAGTGCCTTAACACTAAGTGTGCCCACTCTGGTACACGAGAGATAACATGAAACTGCATTTTTTAGAAAGGAGGACATTAAAAACAATTAAATCGAAACCAGGTAATAAAAGTTTAAACACGAATATATGAATAAATCGAAGTTAATGATTTGACGAAGGCCGATAGAAAGTACAAAGGAACAAAAACCAACTAAATTGGTTGCCGGTAAAAAATGATGATTACCAGCAGTAGGTACAGGTTGCTCGCAAAAAACGATATTACGAGAAGAATAAATTAGATCAATACAATGCTGTGAATGATGCTGTGAGATGCAGAGACGTATTCTGCATTATTCGAGACATCTCAAATGTTAGCTACTTTTTTTGATTTTTCTAATATAAATTAGTAAATGAATTTTTAAGTTATTTTCTCATTGGGCGTTTATAAAATATATTCGACAATTTTAACATTTCTCTCTAAGTTAAAATGCCAAAAAATGCTATGAAATACAGAGACGTATTTGACTTTTATTATCATTTTCATGGTTTCTTTTCAGCTTCACGGTGTATCTTGCACACAGCAGGGTAGGCAGATGGAACCTAGTGATAAAACACTTCGCTTCCCACTTTCCGCTAAATTCTAGAGACATTGCGTGTTGAGTGGCAAAGTTCAACGCCGCGCTTTGCATTGCCGCATTTCTTCGAATGGGGTTTTACACGCTTATGCCCCGGTGCTACGACTGACTTCTCATCTTTTTAATAATAGATATTTTATAAATTATTTTTTTTAAATAGTTTTTTATTAGACAATTTGAAAGGTTAAAGAAATTTAAAGAATTCAATTAACATTTTTATTGTATTTAAAAAAAATGTACTTACACAAATTTAACATATGCTTAATATGTGTATGTAAGCACTTGTTAGGAATCAGGGAAATTCTGTAATAGGAACATGTCCGAATGACGTGGAATAGTTAGATTTATTATTTTCGATTTAATTATGTAAATAATAATATTTTTTTGTACTTTTATAACTTATTAGTTCTATGTAAATACTGGAAAATATATTTTTGTGCTAGTTATGATTTAAAATCAAAGAATTCAAATTACTGTAGTAAATATTTTATTTTCTTGTTTTACGCTGTGTTGTTCGTTGTTCCCACTTTTCGCCCAAATTTCGAGAAATTGTTGATTGGCGGAATTCAACAACTCGCTTTGTTTTATTTCGAGAGGGAAAAAATTAAAATAAATCCCTCGAGTTAGAATCAAACTCATAACCGTTGCCGCTGCGCATCAATATTCAGTAGCCTATGTATAATACCTGTAAGAACTTTCCGCCAGGGAAGCTGAGCCCCAATATGTTCTTCACCTGCGTCGTGGCGATGATGATGGCGGCGGCTGACGTGAAGCCAACTGACACCGGCCCGCTGATGAAGTCGATTAGAAAACCTGTCAATAATTCACTGTTAAATTATTTCAGATAAAATGGCCAAAACTATACGTTTGTTGGGAATTTGCATAAAAATATCCTCCCGAGTGACAGGCACCTGAAAGTAAGAGAAGGAAGCAAGAGTTAGTGAGTGTGTGAAAAGAAGAAAGCGAGAGTCTACAAAACAGTATCGATGATACTGCAAGAAGGTCACGGAAAAAACATGAGAATCCTCTGGATTTCTTACCGAATGGGCATATATGAGAAGGTTGAATCACGATGTACGGGGTGAAATAAAAAAGAGATATTTTTTGATGAGTCGAGTAAACCAAAGCGTTTGATAGTAATTATTTTCATTTCCTCGTTCTGGTAACAATAAGAGTCTGAGTCTAGAAGATACGAGTGGAAGGTGAATAAAGCATCATGACATTAGGTTCCCGCTACCTACCGCCATATAGGCAGCGGAAAGCCAGAGAAAAAAAAGGTATAGATCTCCGTGAATCGGGTTCAAATCCGCAATCGTCTTATACAATCAGCAGATTAAAATAATAAACATACGAGTTCGTGTAATAGCCGTACATTATCGACATCCACTTGTAGCACTGTAATGATAGCTTACGATGGAAAATGAAACGTTTCGAGTTCAAATTGATCGTTTTACAGTAGCATTATTAGAGATAGGTCGTGAGTTCGATTTGCGAAACTATAATATAATTATAGGTTTAAGTATAGTAGGACGACTTAAATGCTTATTTTTTTAACAGCTGCTCTTTATTTGGCGTAGTAAAATAAATGGAGGAAAAAAATATTATTTTCGAAATCGTATATTTTATTATTTAATGTATTATTTTTATACGTTCTAAATAATTATTTCTTTCCTAATTTTGGAATGATACTTTAAAAATGTTAAAATAAGAGGGAACCTACTCAGATACTACGTTCCCCACGTACCACCACCATAATTTTCGAGACATTGAATGTTGAGTGACCAAATTCTACTCAAAAATTTATATACAAGAATCGATATATAAAAATAATAATTAGAAATACAAAATTTTTACATACGAATATCATTTAATCTAATATTTATGGTATAGTCTCTTCAAATTTAATGTTGCTTACAGTTTTTAGGTGAAACTTTTTTTATTCAGCTGTATCCCGCATATAGCGGGATAGGCAAAGGGAACCTAGTGTTAAAACACTACGTTCCCCAAGGAGACATGAAACGGCGGAACTTACCACATTGCTTTCCTACCAGGGCGAAGAAATGAAACGAATTCCCTCCCCGAACGGAAATCAAACCCACAACCATTGCATTCAAACCCACACATATTACACGTGTAGGTATTTAATAACCGATGCAAATTAACCTGTTAATGACAATCGATGTAACGTTACGTACGTACGCAGGTACCTATATATATGTATATATGTATGTACGTACGTCACACGCTCTATCGGAACGACCCACAATGACGCCTTCCTGTACTAATTACAAGGTTCCAATAAAACTGGATGCAGTTTTTTTCATTGAATACCAGTTTCATGTAGTTCTCGAATGCGCTATGTAATTTCTATGATTATTGTTTTTGTTAATATTTGCTTAGGCTTTGTAGCTAATGTTGTGTATTAAAGACGTAATCTTTTTTGCAGTATTTGAACTCGCGCCTCTTGGAGACCGTGAACGTGCTAATCTCAGGAATTACTGCTTTAAATAAAAAAAATGTTTGATAGTTCATTTAACGAGCTGTTATATAATATTTCGTTAATCATTTTGACATTACCCACTGCTTTCATGCTTCGTATCTGCGATGAGTGTTACTTCAGCCGTTTAAACACGCGCCATGTCACATACAGAACTCGTAATTAATTCTGTTCGACCACGCGGGCGAAGTCGCAGGCAAACCTTACTGCATTATACTGTATGAATAATGTACTATACTACACTACTATGTTTTCGTTATTTTTAGCTTCACCCTGTATCCTGCACTTGGGAACTTAGTGTAAGTACACTCTGGCATTGCGTGTTGAGTGGCGGAACTCTAGCTCGTAACTAGAGCGAGAAAATGAAAATATGAAATATTTCATTTCCTCCAATGGAAATCGAACCCACAACCTGTCGCGTTTAGTTCCTCGCGGTTTCCCAACAATAGCCACGTATACCTACTCGTATACTTCCCACTACTTCACGTGTTAGTGAACGTTTATTTCACCGTGAATATCATACATTAGCAAGACCATCTGCATTCCTAAGATTTTTTATTGTTTAAAGAATAATAGCGATATGCTTTGTATTAATTTTAAATAATTCGTGACTAAATAATATGAAGTCAATATCTCGGCAGGTGCCTGATAAATAAATGTTATAAAATCTTTCAAAAATATCGTTAAGAATTTTTAAATCATGATTTATACGCTTATAACATAGAAATATACTACAAGAGAGAGAGAGAGAGAGAGAGAGTGAGAGACAGACAAACAGACAGACAACGAAGTTCCGTTTTTTTATCCTTCGAGATACGGAAACGCAAAAAAAAGCGAATTTGAACCCACACCTCTCGG
>JAATLQ010037465.1:15467-54912 GCA_013421005.1 Heliconius erato x Heliconius himera
ATATATATATATATATATATATATATATATATATATATATATATATATATATATATATATATATATATATGCCAAGCGCTCGTATTTTTTGTTTGCGGTCACTCAGAAGCTTAATTATTATCTGAATATTTAATATTAACTTCAGCCTGATACCTCCACGCAAGATTGAGAAAAACAGTCTTAACAGAAATAGACAGGTGGACATCAAAGTTATTCTATAATGGTTCCGTTTCTTTTCATTTGACCTACGGAACTCTAAAAATACAAAAAAAATGTTTTACATTACGTATAATTGAGGGTCAAGTGTAATGACAAGTGACACATTTTGTAAACATTGTAAGAATGTTACTTAGTATGTTTAAATGTGACAACTTATTTTTTAATTAAAGTTCATTTAGCATTCAAGCTCTACAGCCTTGATGTACGAATTAACAATAAAATAAAAAAAATCGTAATTGTAATCAAATATACTGTAATAATTTATTTTTAGCTTCACGCTGTATCCCGCTTCCAACATGGTAGGCAGAGCTAGCTCCCCTTTCCGCCAAAATCTGGAGGCATTGCGTGTTGAGGACGGAACAAAACGGCGCGTTTTGTCTCGACACCAAAGCGAATAAATAAAATATTAAATGTTTCATTTCCTCGAATGGAAATTGAACCCACAATCCGCCACGTTTCCACATGCTTGTGACCCTGCGCCACGACTGGCCTCTGACATAATTTATGCTGTTTTATATTACAAATTTACAACCATAACCATCAGCTTTTTCTATGGTAAATGGAAATAACTAATAGTTGTGTATGACACATGACATTCTAAGGCCCGAGGCAACTGAGACCGCAGATAAAAAAGGCTATACCGGCCCTATTACATAGATTTTTCCAATTCAGACCCATAGTTCCTGAGATTAGCGAGTGCAACCAAGCAAGCTCTTTAGTTTTATTATATTAAGTATACATTTTTGACTAACTTAGCCGGAAAGTAGAGAACGGAGAGTGCAGTAGAAATATGAAAGTAAATAGTTAATGAAATCTTTATATATATAAAGGTAATTCTATTTCACATTTTCTTATATTAAACATTGAATTCGCGCTAAGACATAGTGACGTCACGCATTTACAGCGACGAACAATACCACACCATTGTCTAAACAAATTGTTTATACACAAACATCTATTTTGATACACTCTGTTATAGCCGATGTAAAGTGCCCGTATAGAGACTTCTTCGATATTTATATTATTTGTTACTATACAGTCTATATATTTTTTGTGGACTTACAAAAGGCTGACAAGATTTTTTCTGTTATAGCCGATGTAGAGTGCCAGTATAGAGACTTAAACTAAACTAGCTTCACGCTTTAGCCCTAGCGGTAGTCAGAGAGAACGGAGCGCCAAACGCTACGGTCTCGTCCACTGTCATCAACCTCTTCATACATGCCCTTCGGGGGTCCTCATGCTTTTTACGTGACCTTCCTCCAGTATCTTTGATACTGTGTTTTCGAAGGTCAACCGAGGTCTCCCCCTACCTCTCTTACCGCTCACTTTTCCATCATAAATCTTCTTTGCCATTCTTTCATCACTCATTTGTTCGACGTGCCCAAACCAGTTGAGCACGTTTTTCTTCATTCTCACCGTGACATCCTCGCTAGTAGCTGCCAATCTGTGTACCTCTTCATTGAGGATTCGATCAGCTAAGCTGACTCCGCATATCCTACGAAGAGATCGCATCTCCACAGCATTCATCTTTCTTTCATTCTTTTTCTGTAATACCCACGTTTCGCTGCCGTATAGCAGTGTGTACGGCCAAACGCGCAGCTGTGCTGACGTTTCGCCGTCTCATCAATGCAGCTAAGGCCCCGTTAACCTTGTTACCGGCAGCAATACGCCTTTCCACATCTACTTCTACGATATTTATATTATTTGTTTTTATACAGTCTATATATTTTTTGTGGACTTACAAAAGACTGACAAGATTTCTAAGACCTTTAACTTCTTGAATTGCATTCAATGATTTGCTTTGTGGTTATTTCGCTTAGATGTATATTTTATATTTTTTCAGCCTTACCATGTATCCCACGAGTAGTAGGGTAAGCAGAGGAAGCTTAGTGCTAAGACACTCCGCTTCCCACTTTCCGCCGAATTTTGGAAGCATTGCGTGTTGAATGCAAACTTAACTTCGACACCAGAGTGAAATTATTTAATATTTAAATTCCTCGAGTGGGGATCGAAGCCACTACCGTCACATTTATTGTGGCTCTGCGCCACGACACGCCTATTTAGAAATGAAAATAATATAAATAATTAATTTCTTTATTCCACCGAGTGGGTACTGCGCCAAGAACAAAATGTTAGTATTTTTTTTTACTTTACTGTACATTTTCAAGCAAATATCGAAACGTATGGAACAAGAGATGAAGAGTATTGAAACATACGCTGAAGGACTCCGTGTCGCCGCTCCACAACGCACTTGTCGGTCGCGCTTGGCTGACTTTTTTTAATTCCATACTGATTTTATCAAATACTGTAGAATTTATGATCATTGCTTGCATATTATAAAAAATACTGTGACGAATGATAAATGTTTTTTTCTAGAACTTTAATGTATTTTATAATAATTGAAGCTATATAATATATATATGCTGGAGGTAAAATGTGATTATAACATATTATAATTTTAGCATAATTTATATATAATATAATTTAACTATTTAAGCATAATGGATAAAATTAATTACAATTTCAGAACCGGTTGAAACTCTCTGTTCTCTTAGATAACGTAGTAAAGTACTGAGAGACAAAGAAGCTTTTACTGTTTAGATTACTGTTTTACATAGAAGGATAAAAAATAATAAGGTAAGAGTAACATTAAAAAATGTTTATTTTTTAGCTTCACGCTGTATCCCGCCTATGCAGGCTATGTAGGGGGAACAGTGTTAAGATACTCTTGTTATTGTCCAATTTCTGTAAAAATATCGAAATATTATGTGGTAAATGGCGGATCTCGACACCTTTGTCTTGTTACTAAAGCGAAAAGAAAAAAAAATCATTCCCCAAGCAGGAATCAAATGAACACCCATCGTGTTTACACTGAAGGCGCCACAACAGTCTTAGAAAATAACTAATAAATAATTAAAAACCAAACAAAACTTACCTAATTGTAATATACCCATCACAAGCTCAACACAGCCGGAGAGAAACGCCAAAAGCACCGCAAACTCCGGCCCGAGCCCGTGTAAATTCTCTCTTGTGAGTATAGCGGCGATGGCGGTCGGTCCTATCGCGGAGTCCTTCACGGAGCCAAATATGGTGTAGACGAAGCACGCCATGAAGGAGGAGTAGAGTCCGTACTGTGGAGGTAGACCCGCGACACCAGCGTAGGCTATCGCTTGAGGTATTACCGTTAAACCCACTGTTATACCTATAAAATGAATATATGTTATATATTTTTAATAAAAAAAAAAATTAAATCAGCTTCACGCTGTATCACACAGAGGCAGAGGAAACCTAGTGTTAAGACACTCCGTCCCCAACTTTCTGCCTAATTCTGGAGGCATTGCGTGTTGAGTGGCAGAACTCAACGCCGCACTTTGCTTCGTCACTAGAGCGAAGAAATGATAATATAAATGTGAATAAATATTTTTTTTCTCGAGTGGGGATCGAACCCACAACCAGTCGGTTTTACAGTCACACTTTGTTCTCCTGCGCCACGACTGGCCTCGAACAAATCTAAGTTATATATGTGAATTGATAGTAAATTATAGGACCATTTGGTTTTAAAAATAAATATAGCGCAATTGATAGAAATCTAATTAAAAGTGATTTTTATGTTACTTCATAATTTGTAATTTTGTTTAACGAGTACATGTTATGTGTCGTACACAATTCATTTATTATTTATTTTTTACAGGTTTCAAGTAAAATATTATGTTATTTTTTTTAACTTTGCGCTGCTTTCTGCATATAGCGCGGTAGGTTAAGGGAACCTGGCATTTAATATCTAAACACTCTGGACTCCATTAAAACACATTTCCCCGTTTCCCACACCGCGCTTTGCCTCGTTACCAAAACGAGGTAATGAAAATATTAATTACATCATTTGCTCGAGTGGGAATCGAACTCACAACCTGTCACGTTTTCAGTCGCACGTTGGCCTCATAATCTGTTTACACAGGGTGGAAGAGGCAGCGCCCCATTTACGGAAACAGCATATAGGGTAAAATATTCCAAACCTATACCTAAAGAAATTAATCAAGATGCCTCAACAGTTTGGACGTAGGATTTTTTTTTCATTTCACGATTTTTATCCATACCTGTATTTCGTGTGACGCGATTACGTATAGATCCCAATAACATAAACACTTACTACTACAAAAATACTACTAAAGGTTAAACAACTTTGAACTTTATCGCCAACACATACGACTCGATTTCGAAATGAGGCGTGTGCGGCGGTGCTCCTTTGATAGGTTTATGTGTGCGTGCGTCATCCTTACAAATGGCGTTATGTTTTAAAATGACAATTTTACTACTTATTTTGTTTGAAAAAAAATCTTATTCATTTTTGGGAATTTATTTTTTTCTGAATTATATTAGGCTTTTATAGAGTAGTTACAACTGTGGTTTCATTTAATGTGGTGCTTACACTTCCACTCTGTATATAATTCACATGTTTCTATAGAATTTTTTATTACTTTTGTTAAATCACAAACTCCATGATAAGCAATCAAAAAATCTTAGAAACTTAGTATTTATACAAGTCTGTACCTAGACGTGGGTTCATTACAAAACAGCCAGCTAGCAAGAGCTAGGTCTAACAACGTAGAATAAATCTCTCTCATTTCACGCTTCAATTGCTATGAAGTAAATAATACTTACAAAACACTAATGTACGAATTAAGTGAGAAAAAATGCGTTTTTATTATAAGTTTTGATTTAAAACGATAAATCAAAATGATTTTAGGGTAAGATCATCAAACGCAGTTGTATGAAGAGGATTGTTGTAAGTTCAAATACTTGTTGAGGCAGTTCAAGAATTAATTTTTAATATTCAAAAAAGAATAGTTTATTAGTATTAAAGAACAGTTTCGACATCTATACTTTTTCGCTTTTCATTGTGGTCAAAATTCAAATATAACAGTTTCCAATTTCAATTAAGTAAGATGCAGCACCGCGGCAGTTAGTTTTCTTTGGAATTAGACTAAAATTATTTCAAAGTACTTTTAAAAGAGGACCGTTTCCAAACAAGTCGTGAATATTCATCATTACCATTCAACGGAATACAATCCATGGATAAAAGATAATATTTTTATTATATTTTGGGAAAATAATTACTTACGTAAATTTTTAACGTGCAGTCATTTGAAATTACAATCATTAAAATATCTTCATTTTATTTTAAAGTATGTACAAGGATTACGATAAAAAAACATTAAACTTTTTTGCACAATACAAAGGATTATTAAAAATATTTAATTTTAGCGTAATATGATATTATACTTAAAAATTATATGCCTAATACAAAAAATACACAACAAGACGCCATCTTGACTACATAACTGTCAATGTCAATGTATTTTTTTTAATTCGACGCAAGCATTCACGAAACACGTGTTTGTTTGTATTCATCCAAGTACATAATAAAAATATTTATTGTTATTCATAAATACGTAAACTAACATTTTTTCGTAAATAATTCAAAACTACGACAACATTATACGCGGAATTGACCAAAGCGAATCGTTTTGTGGATTGTCATCAAAAGATACCGGTGGGTGCGGCGGAGCGTGTCGCCACTCGCCAACAGACCACAATGTATAGACATTTTATTTAATTTTAAAACGTATTTTGACAAATCGTGTGGCGGAAATTTATAATAGTTAAAATTCACATTCTTCCGTACTTATAAAAAATATTTTTAGTTTAGTAAAGTACGTGGTTTAATATATAAACGGAAGTCGTCTTACCTACAAGTATCATTATTACGTAACAATTGAAAGTATTTTTTACTATTATTAATATTTTTTTAGCTTCCTGCTTTATCTCTAGCGGGGCAGCCAGAGCAACACTACGGTCTCTGCACACCTCCGCTTTTCATTTTTCGGTAGAATGATTAATTGTCTATTTGTATTTCATCAGCTTCACGCTATATTCCACATGTAACAGGGCAAAGGGAGCCTAGTGTTAAAACACTCCACTCCCCACTTTCCGCAAAATTTTGGAGACATTGCGTGTTGATCGTTGAGTGTTCACACGCTTATGCCTCTGAGCCATGACTAAATTTTATTCATAAAAAAAAAAATACTCTACATAGATAAAATAAATGATTTCTAAAATGACATTTAAACCCATCACTTCTCTATGATTGCAACATTTTTTTTTAAATTATATTTTCAGTTTCAATGTTACAGACAAAAAATAATAGTTTTTCTCATACATCTTATTTTTATTATAATTATAAATTTCTAATATTTATTATAATAAAAAATATTATGTTTTTTCTGAATTATTGCAATATAATTACTTAGTTACAGTGATTGCAATAAATGCATTCAAATGAACCGGTATGACCTTAGCGGTTTTAAGAGAAACTTGCCTTGTGAAAATAACTTTAATATTAAGCATATTTTAATGAATAAACATTACATTGTTTAATATGTAGCTTCATTGTATAAAGTCGTTATTTTTGAATAAATTTTATATGAGTTTTTTTTTCAGCTTCGTGCAGTATCCCACATGTAGGAGGGTAGGTATAGGAAAAGTAGTGCTAAAACACTCAGCTCCCCATTATCTGCGAATTCTGGAGGCATTGCGTGTTGGGAGGCGAACACCAGTCTCGACACCAGAGCGAAGATATGAAAATTTTACACGACTGGCCTCAGTTTTATTAAAGAGTATTTGATTATCAATTTAATCATACATGATAAATAGTAACATTAATATTTGTAAAATATTTATTCCCGACTGCTATTTTTTGAATATTTTTAATTTATATATCGTTTTAATGAAACCTGTAAATTATTTAAACGGGTTTGTAATTGATAATTTTAAAATTTAATTTGATTTTACAAAAAAAGCAGCTTTCTCTCGCATAGTAGGGTAGTCATAAGGAACCTAGTTATAAAACACCTCGTTCCCCACTTTCCATCCAATTTTTGAAAGGTACCGTTTTAAGTGCCGTCTAACAGTTACCGCGATGGTTGTACGTTCAATCCATCGAGTTTCACCACTCAATACGCAATGTCTCCAGAATTCACGGAAAGTGGCCAACAGAAGTATCTTATTGGTCAACAAAAGTATCTTTACGGGGAACGGAGTATTTTGACACTAGGTTCCCGAGTCCCCCTGTCTACCTTGCTATATACGAGATACAGCGTGAAGCTAAAAAAAAGTAAAATCGACATACCCGCAATAATATCTGCTAAGCCACTCCTAAACGTGTACTTCGGCAGCCAGGCGAGTATGGGCACTCTTCTTAACAATGTTTTCTTGGAGCAGCACGCTTTTAAACGCCGCACCGCATCTGCCTTCCAGTGACTCTTCTTTGTTGGAGGAAACGGTGGGTAAGATCCGTTGATGGCTGTGGAAAGAATTTTTTCATTAATTAATTGTATATTTTCAATCCCGATCTAGCTGTGAAATCTAATTTCACGCTATATCTGTAGCTCTACGGGAAGTAGTGTTTTGACACTGTGTTCGTCACTTTCCGCTCAATTTTCAAGTTATTGCATATTGAGTGAAGAAACTCAACGCCGAAACCAGAACTAGGAATGGAAACCGTCTGCGTGCCACTATGACATGATTACCTCAATAATTATATCTATATAAATTATTTACATTTCATTGGTCTGGATAGATAAAGTCAAACCTTGGATTCATGAAATCAACATACCATCTTAAGAAATTGAACTTAAAAATGGCGAACGCAGTGTCTTAACACTATGTTTTCCATGCTATATGTGGAAGATATACAAGTAGCTACAATATCAAAATATTCTTTATTAAATTCAAGTTCTATAAAAATGTCAGCAACTTTAGTCTTACAAGAAACTTAAAAATTCTTTAAAAACTTGTATGCATATATTTTATTTTAACTTCATCTGTTATAAAAAATGAAAACCGGTTAAGTGCGAGTCGGATTCGCCCACCGAGGCTTCCGTACAAATTTCAGAATAGTAGGTGAAAGGAAGTAACATACAAAAAATGCTCGTATGTACTCATTTTATATGAAATGAACTACAAAATTTATAATTATTTTTTTGTATGAAGTAGCTATAAATTTTCACTTTTTCTTTTATTTGTATTGTTAGTTCTTACTTTGTACCAATTTTCATAACTATAAGTCCACACTTTTTCTGTGTTCCAAGGGGCCATGGACCTTATGATATTAAAAATATTTGATGTTCATTTTATCTTGATATCTCTACGCGATCTCTCGATAAATAGTTTAGTCAGACTGACAGGCAGCTAACAAAGTGATCGTATAAAGGTTCCTATAAAGGTTTGAGGTACGGAACCCTAAAAAGATGTCAAAACCATCTGTTATATTTTTAAACATTCCTGAATAAAGATTGATGTAAATATAAATATGCCGATTGGTTCCACATATGTTTCTCATTTGACGTCACGTGATTGATTATAACAATAAAGTTTAAAACGTAGAAAACAGTAAAAGTAAATACTTTAAATAACTCTTTTATTTTTAATAGATATTATTGTATATTGTACGTGTTATTTCCTATTCATATATTTCTTAGTACACCAGGGTTCCGTACTCAAAGGGTGTAACGGATCCCTAATATTAAGACTCCGCTATCTGTCCGTCTATCACCAGACTGTATCTTACGAACCGTGTTAGTTCAACAGAAAAAAAAATCACAGATTACATGTTTCTGTTGCCGCTATAACAAGAAATACAAAAAAAAATAGAATTACACTAACATTGATATATTGATTAATCGAGGCCAGTCGTGGCGCAGCGGCACAAAGTGTGACTGTACAACCGACTGGTTGTGGGTTCGATCCCCACTCGAGGAGATGAAATATTTACTTAAATTTATATTTCCATTTCTTCGCTCTGGTGTCGAAGCAAAGTGCGGCGTTGAGCTATGCCACTTAACACGCAAAACCTCAGAAAGAAAGCAGACGGCAGAAAGTGGGGAACGGAGTGTCTTACACTAAGTTCCCTCTGCCTACCCTGCCGTGTGCGGGATACAGCGTGAAGATGATTTACATAATTATTGAAGGGAGCTCCAACAAAACAAACGTGATTTTTTTGCTATTATTATGCTTGCGCGAGTTCAACTCGCACTTGGCCACTTTAATTTTTTTATTTTAAAACGAATTATAACTTAATTACGATCTCAACAGAAACAGTAACAGTCAGGCTCCATTTAAAAGAATAGGCCTAAATAATTATAAAATTAAGTTTACCGTACATAATACTTAATTATAATAGTTTTAAATATTAGTATTCTTATCAAAGGTCAGTCAGTGCCGGCCGGCGGCGTGTGCGACGCAACCTCGAACTGCCGCTGACTACAATCACTTTAAAACGTGATGATGCATCAGCTACGTAATTTACTTTAGCTTCACGCTATGTGATATAGCATACGTCAAGTCCCTAGTGTTAAGACACTCTGTTCCCCTTTTTCTGTTTAATTTTCTAAATATTGACGTGTTGAGTAGCGGGGCTCAACGCTGCGTTTTGTCTTCTTATTAGAACGAATATGGAAAACTGAGTATATTGGTTCACTTTGTCTATTTATTTCCCTATTATGCGGGTGGTGAAAAAAATAACCTGAGTATTTTTATATTTTCTTAAAGTCGAGAACCAAAAAAGAACCTAACATCATTCAATATGTTCTTCACTTTTACTCACAAATATAAAGTCATGTTTTATTTATAAAGTATCTTAAACCTTTTAAGGCTTAAGTGATTTAACATAATCTTTTTACTATTTACAATGTAAAGTTACATTGACTTTGAATGAAAAAAAAATACTATATATAGATAATGTGCGGAACTCAACGCCACGCTCAATCTACTTACCACAGTGTTAAACCTTTAAAAATTTATAATAAAGATATCACATCTCAATCAGGGGCCTCATCGGGCGTATATTAGCCATCGATGGTTGTTGGTTGGAATGCCACTTAGAAAAATATGTTTTTTTACTTCTGTCTGTTCAAGCAAAATTGATTTTAAAATCTTGTTTATCTGAAATCCCACAAAAACATCTTCATTCTCTAGGCTATAGAACTCGAATCACCGCTCAGTTATTTACTGACGGAACTTAACGCTGCGCTTCATTTCTTCGAAACCCGGGAAGTTTTTTTTAATTATACCTATATATATATAGTCGACACTTCTGGACTTAAATGTTCATCCATACGTAGGTGTGACTTGTTTATTGTTTAGTACATATAGAAGAGCCATTTATAATATTTTTGAGTTCTACCACTTAATACGGAATGTTTCGAAAAAGTGGGGAACGGAATCTTTCAAAACTAGGTTCCCTCTGCCTACCGTGCTATACGAGACAAAGCGTGAAGCTATTTTTTCTATTCTTACAAGTATTTTCAATATTAATAAACACTGAAGATTCCATGATATAATCTTTAATGCAAAATTATATCATTTTTATTCAATTTTTGTTCCAGAAGCATGAATCGTTACGTTGTAATTTTTTTTATACTTCACTGAAGACGCTAAGTGGTTTAAGATAAGCACTAAAACCGTAGTTAATAAATGTAAATTGATTTTCCCACGCCTTTTCTTATTACAAAAAGTGGTAGTGATAGGTATTTGTCGCTATTGTGACACGAATCAGAGGTGTCTCACGATGGTAGTGCATTCAATTTCTCTTCAGTTTTTAGATAGATACTATATGTATATCTATAATATAGGCAATGTCTCCGTCGTGGCATAGGGCCACAAGCGTGCGACTGTAAATGTGTAGGTAGCGGGTTCGAATCCCACTCTCTTTTTTAAATTTACGCTGTAAGCCCATAACATAGCATAAAAGGAAAGGGAGGTAACCTGAGAACCTGATGTTAAGACACTCTGTTCTCCATTAAGACACTTCCGCTTCTCACTTTTCACCGAATTCTGGAGGCGTTGCGTCTGCGTCGCTACCAGAGCGAGGAAATGAAAATATTAAATATTTTATTCCTCTGAGTGAAAATCGAACCCATAACTGTCGCGCTTACAGTCGCATACCTAAATGCCACTGCGCCACGACGACCTCAATTTGTTCTCTAATGAATACATAAGCTAAGCCTTCATACTTCAACTACTGTGCACTAAAAGTGCTTTCCAGTATTTACATAACAAACAACAGGTAAGGGTAAAGAGGAGTCTTGAGATCTACTTTCATATTAGTTTGCTAGTTGTTAAACCTAACATATTGTAGAAATTTTCCTATTTTCTGAACGATTTTCTATATTTTTTGCAATTTTTTTTATTGAACGAGATTTATACATTACTTTAGATTGATATAGGGAACCATGTGATAGTTCTAGTTATAAAAAAACTTGACTTATTGATTATTTTCGTTTCCCATTACGGCGTTGAGATCCGCTTACATACAACGTTTGGAACTTGGGAAGAAGGCGTAGGTCAAAGTTTTCTTTATCTATCGTACTATACTTGGAAAAGCGTGAAGCTGCAAAACAATATAAGTTCTAGTAGGATTGAAATATGGAGAAAAAGAGGCCAATCGAGAGGCAGCGGTACAAGCGTACGACTGTAAACGCGACAGGTTCTGAGTTCAATTCCCACTCGAGGAAATGAAATATTTAACATTTTCATTTCCTGTTTCAGTCAATTCCTCCACTTAACACATAATGCCTTCAGAATTCGTCGGAAAATGGGGAATGAAAGTGTCTTAATGGCAACGGACTGTCTTAACACTAGCTTCCCAGGTTCCCTCTACCTACCTTAAAAAAAAGAAAAAATGTTTTTCAACCTTAAATCAAACAGTTCATACTTTAGAATATCATATGTCAATTTTCCAATTGGAAATTCAGTTCTGATGAGAATTTCCAACTTGATACGTTACCGCATTGTTGTAATATATAAACAATAAACATTATTGTGATTTATTATGACATTGGAATGAGCATCTGTATAATGAAAATAAAAAATAAATAGCTGAGAAATTTCACACACTGTGTTTTGGCAGAGATATATTTACGACGATAAAAAAACTGAGGCCAGTCGTGGCGCAGAGGCACACGTGTGCAACTGCAAACGCGATAGGTTGTGGGTTCGATTGCCAGTCGAGGAGAGATGTTTCATGTTTTCATTTCCTCGCTCTGGTGACGAGGCAAACACCGTTGATTTCCACCACTTAACTTGCAACGCTTCAGAATTTGGCGGAAAATGGAGAACGGAGTGTCCCAGCACTACGCTATTGCTGATATGCAGGATATAGCGTGAAGTTTAAAAAAACTACAAACACAAACTTAGTGGGTATTACTTTTAATAAATAAAAATCCATTATCAAATCGATTATTATCGATTATCGGTATTCGATATTCATCGTAACTAAACGTTCGGACACCGTGTTGGCTTACTCTCACTTGTGATTAAAAATGAATGGGTGGTGGGTTCAATTCTTACTCGGGAAAGGAATTATATTCATATCCTCGCTCTGGCATGAAAATCGAACAGAGAAAAGGGAACGGAGTATCTGAATATTAGGTTCCCTCTACCTACTTTACGCACTAGTAGGTAGGAACCTAATATTAATCCTAATATAACAAAAAATAGTAAAGTTATTTTATTATTATTAGTCAACCCAACACACTATAAGGCAGTTATAGACACAAATAAAACAAGGCCAACAGTTCTTAGATTTAGAATAGTTCTTACGGGTGGTCTTTAGAGTTATGGGAGGAGATACATACATACATACGTACGTACGTGAGTGGAATGTACATATTGATTATTATTGACTATTATAATATATTTTTAAGGTTAGACAAGAGAATATAGTGTAGAGACACTATTTTTTAGACAGTATTATACTCGCAAATATTTTTATAAAATCACTATCTTTTAGTGAAAACCACATTAAAATCCGTTGCATAGTTATTATACTATAGAAAAAATCACTATAGATATATGTAGAGATATAAAAGATATATTAAATAAACCTTCTTTTACTTTCCAATCTTAATTGCAAATTTATAAATAGGAATTAAAAATCTTGACAATCTTTTGGGGAAGGAAAATGTAAGAAGCAATTACAATTATTCGTGACTCAATGTCACATAGCTCTATATTAAATTGAGTTTTTGTTTTCTTTCTTAACTTTTTATTTGCTTAGAATTTTATAAGGTAAGCATTTCGAGATCATGCGGCCGGTCGTGGCGCAGCGGCACGAGGTGTGACTGTAAAACCGACTGGTTGTGGGTTCGATCCCCACTCGAGGAGATGAAATATTTACTTAAATTTATATTTCCATTTCTTCGCTCTGGTGTCGAGGCTAAGCGCGGTGTTGAGTTCTGCCACTCAACACGCAATACCTCCAGAATTCGGCAGAAAGTGGGGAATCTAGTGTCTTAGCACTAGGTTCCCTCTGCCTACCCTGCTGTATGCGGGATACAGCGTGAAGCTGATTTTTATTTTATTTCGAGATCATTTTTAATATTTTTAAAGTGTGATACCACGCTTAGGACAGAAAAATACTTATTTAGAAAATGTATAAAGTTTTAACAGTAACGAGAATTAAACCCACGACTCCTAGTAACCGTCCAAGGGCTCCGATCACTAAGCCATACGTTCTTATCAAGGTACGTTGAAATTTTTATACGCTTATTACAACTTATTTATATTGTTAGCATCTCTGTAAGGAGATTTTTACAAATTACCGCTACAGCTATATATATACATATATCGTTTCCGCGATACCACGGGTAACACGGCAGTGTGTGATTGTAATCCCTGCGGTTGCGCGGTTACTCCTAGCGCGGCGTTATGCTCCGTTAGAGGTTCCGAATTCGTGCGGAAATTGGAGAATGGTGTGTTTTAATACTATTTTTTTCTACCTTAACTGCTGTGCGGAGTAAAGTTAACTTAAGAACAAAACCATAAGCATTTTGCGATGGGCTAATTTTATTGTAATTTACTGATTTTTTTTTAATAAAATCATATTTTCCTAATAAGGAAAAAACGAATCCGCGACCCCTGTATATAACGTAGGACACTTCTCAAATGTGCTTTGTTATTTTTTTTCAATCTTACTTAATAAGGGGAAAATAGAATAATTAGTTTACAAACATAATTACAGGGATAATTAGATGTAGAACTAATATATAGATTAAGATAAACAAAAGGCAGCCATTGTATGATTGTGTATGAGGGTTGCCGATACTTAAAAGAATGTTACTAAATCATTTAATATTTTTCTAAGAGTTACGCTATAATATAAGGAGTGGGGAACGGTATGTCTTAACACTAGGTTCCCTCTGCCTACCCTGCTGCGTGCGGGATACAACGTGAAGCTGATTATATAGTAGGGAAGTAAAAAACAAAAATATATAAAAGAAAGTACGTGCACAATTCTGTATTACTTTCCATGTAACTACTACTTACCTTTACCTTAGGTAATAGTAATAAGTATAAATACGTTTATATGATGGTTTTAGCTTCACTGGGTAAGTAGAGGGATCCTAAGGAACCTAGTGTTAAGGTAACACTCCGTTCCCATTAAGACATTTTGGCCTAATTAAGGAGGCATTGCGGGTTAAAGAAGGAACTTAACAACACGCTTTCCCTTGTCACCAGAGCAAGAAAGTACCTATTACTTCATTCCCTCGGATGGGAATCGAACTGATCTCACAGTCCACGTAACTGCAAGTAAAGTACCGAACCACATATATTTGAGTGTTCAAATATAAAGTGTGACTGGTTAGTGGGTGACGTCAATAAGCCCTACAATCCGGAACACAGCGGCATATTTTTCAAATTTTCGTTTACTTTGACTCGTATATTCATATTGTATTTGCATTTTGTCCTTGTTTTAAGCAAATAACTAACAAATCTCTACTTCCATATTTAACTTTACTATTTGTTTGTTTATTTGAATGCGTTAATCTCAGTAACCACTGGTTTAAATAAAATCAATATTTTTGATTGTGTTAGATGGCTTATACTTTATTTATCAAGAAAAGCTATATAGCTTCACGAGCCTACCTTCGCCCATGGACACAAGCGTGCAACTGTTTTCGCGATGATTGTGAATTCGATTCCTACTCGGAGGAATGAAATATTTAATTAAATTTTATGAACCTAAATTCGAATGGTTTACTAGTAACCTCTGAAGAATAAACTTTTGGTCCGATTTGGTATTGAATCCACATGGCCTTTAAGTCTCGATTACCACACCAGATAACATATATTATTTAGATAAATAGTACTAGCTTTTAAGTACAGCTTCGCCTCCCTCCAAATCTATACTAATATAATAAAGCGTAAGAATTTGTTTGTTTGTTTGAATAACGAAATAACAATAATAAGAAACGCCATCGAATTAATTTTGCGCGTGCGCTGCAAAAAAAGTTTATTATATATCAGAACTTTCTATGACAAAATTATTTAATTTTATTAGTTCTAAATGCCGCGACACCATATATATTAGCATTTTGTGACAAAAAAAAAATAAAAATTCTAAGGTGACCATCGATTTTATTTCACATGTATATTGAAACTTACGAGCGAAAGTTATTTCATCGTCAAGGAAATTTAATGAAGATAATTTTCGGCTTTTGTAGCATGTAATTTGGACGTTAGAAAATGTAAAATTAAAATAATTCAACGCTATATTTACGGCCGCAAGCCTAGACTCGAGTCCCGCGGGGGGCGCCCTTACCGCCGATGACGTCCTGTCATACTGCCACGTAATGGTGATACATTGAATGTATCAATCTGTTGGCAAATGCAGAATAATAAAATTATTATAAGTGGTATGCGGGCGAAGCCGCGACTGGTCTTAACAATTGTGGACGACACATATCGAATTCTGAGTACGTGCACGAGGTAACCCTGATCACAGGTAAGGTGGGTAAAATCGAAGTGACAAATCTGAAGTAATATAGGCTATTGCCTTCTTTGATAAATGGGCTATCTAATACAAAAATATTTTTATATTCGAATTAGTATTTCCTTAGATTAACCGAACAACCAAAGAAAATCTTCAACTTTATAATGTTAGTAAAGATATTATAATTATGATTGACATTTAGCTAATGTTCTTTAATGTACCTAATCATACAAGTTGCAACGATACGGAACAAAATGTACAAAAACTATGTATAAGGTCACACCGAGATTAGAATATCCTCGGACGTGTCAGGATATGAGGCAGCGGCCCGCTCTGTAATAGATGCTGACCGCGACTGGTTTGAACTGACTGACTGTGCACTTTAGGTGTTCGATTTTTTGCGTATATTATATATTTTTAAGGATTTAGTAAATAAATATCGATTTTGTAGGTTACAAAGTCGATATTTCAAAGTCGTTATTTATATCATTATAGATTTTGTAAGATTTTTCTATGTACATATGTTATCAATTGATGATTGAAGAGCAATTTGATAGGAAACATAAATATGTTTGGAATTGGAGTGTAAGAACGTATGATGATAGTTATGGATTCCTTAGAGTAAGGATACGGAGAGGAATTTACTATTTTCTTTACCCCACTCTAGATACGGGTTTTAGTATTTTTCCATTTCTTTATAAAAACTTCAAAGGTTTCATTTTGTGGTGGAAGGTGGAGAACGGAATGTCTTGAGACTGAATACTCACTGCACATCCTATTATGTGCAAATATATATGAAATTCTGTGGTATTTGAAGCTATGATCATATGCCCTATGAAAATTTAAAAATTCTAAAGCTTTCTAACTAGTCTATAAGAACTTCAAAAGATCTTTTACAAAATTTTACTATTCATAGTCAAGAATAATGTTAAGAACATTTCTGAATCGTTTTTTTGTAATTTATTCATCTATTGCCACAATAAAGATAAATAAATTAATTTAGTAACAAAGTAAGGATACCAATTAAATCTTTTTCTAAAGAGTTTTAATTAATTTATTTAGTTTAAAATTTTCCTGGTTTTTACTAATTCTTTAGGTATTACAAAGATCACCTGTTTTGATTCATCAAACTGTTATATATCAAAACTCAAAAAATAATATTAAATTAGCGTGGTGCTGGGCGACTTTTTAAATCTAGCTATCAGTTATTCTGATCCTGAGATTAAGGAGTTCAACCAGCAAAACATATAATATAATAGGGTCGGCAGAGGGAACCTGAGAACCTAGTGTCAAGATACTCCGTTCCCGTTAACTCACCCGTTTCGAATCTCCAATTCGATAATTCTAGGCTCAAATTAAAAAAAATATATTCGTAGATATTTTCGTTTGCCCGGTCTGGATACGTGAGATAAAGTTGAGTTCTGCAATTTAATTTAATAAGACAAATAAATAAACAAAATAGAGGTGTGAAGTTAAAAAAATCTAATTTTAATACATAATCATAAATTATATTAAATAACTTCATCACTTTTAAATACAATAACTGTTTAAGTAATCATGAAATTTCTACGGAAAAAATAAATCATAATAATCTTTGAAACGTGTAATTGCGGCGAGAGTTAAAAGAATGCCAAGGTCGATTCATAAAAAAATATTGCTGATGATTATGGGACGTTTTTTATTGTTCTAAATCCTTACAAATAACTTTAGATCAGTCGCAAAAACTAGCCAAGTGTGAGTCGGTCTCGCCCACTGAGGGTTCCGTATCAATTTATTGAATGTATTGTCTTATATTTATGAACATGTGGAAAATATAACTTATAAAATTTGACAAACTTGGAAGAACAAATATAAATTTGTAATGCTTTTTGTTTGTTTTATTAAATGCGGCAAAAATGATGTATAAACGATAGTATCTCTTGATTGCGTAGATTTAGAAGCTAATGTTTTTCTGTAGTCTAAAGTACTGCGAATATGGATAAATAATATTAATTTCATATTTTTACCCTGTCTTGAGAAAATATCTTGTCTCGACAGACAGACAGATAGACAGCCAGACGGACAACGAAATGATTCTATAATGGATTCGTTTTTTCTTTTGAGGTTCGGTACCCTAAAAATACATATTAAAATTTCTAAAACACTATAGAAATTAATATTTATATACCACAATAAAACAGCTTGTACATTTATATATATGCAAAAAATTATGTAGCCCCCCTACCCCTGTAAAAATTGATAGAACATAAATTTGTGATTTTAAAAAAAATATCTGTCTGTCTGTTTGTGCACGCACATCTTCTGAACTACTGGACAGATTTCAATGAAACTTTTTTTTTGTGTAGTTATTAGGTCTGGGCAAGATATGGGCTATATTTGATTTTAAAGACTTCTACACCATTTTTTTTCTAAACATTTTTAAAGTGTTATTCCACACTTAGGCAAAAAGAAATTCTACCTGGTATAGAATCGGTCGAAGGTCCAGCTAAACTATAAGAAATAATTAAATGAGTCCACAGCAAAAGTTTTTAAGTGTGATAACCATTTTCCAATGAGGAATAAACATTGAAGATCTGGAATATTTGATGAATAACAACAGTCCAGCTAAACTATACGAAAAAATTAACTGCCGTTTTAACAAAAGTTGTTGATAAGCATGTTGCCGTGACATATTGAATTAGAACATCTGGAGCATTTAATGATTATTAGTCCACCAAGTTTTGATGATTGAGGCCAGTCGTGCAAACTTAGATTCCCACTTGAGGATTTGAAATATTTAATATTTCCAATTTTTTCACGTTCACCTGAATTCAGTTTAAAGTGGGAAAGGGAGTGTTTTCACACCAGGCTTCCTCTGCCTTACCTTTTTTTATTATGAAAATTACAACTTCAAAATATAATTTTTGTTAAGAGTTTACGTCCAATTTCACAGACATAGCGACCGAGTGGTGGAACTCAACACCACGTTATATCTTGTTTTACCACACCTTCCACCTTCGCAAAGACCCAAAACCAGTCATTCTCGATATTTATCACACCACATTTTCAGCTCGTGTTCACATAGCACATACTCATCTATCAAATATAAAATTCAACGAATACATTCGGTCATTGACTACAACAACAAAGACGCCATTTTTTACAATCCAAAGTAAAAAGATGTATAAAAAGCGAGTGGTAAAAGGAAGGCGCACTCGAGTGCCTGCCTTGAAGTCAATTAGAACACAAAAAGGTAATTAGTCCTCTCAATCAGCTCAGGAAATTGAAACGAACTAAATAAGCCTAGTTTTTTATGTTTGACTTTTAGTATTTTATATTCTTTTGGGAATTTTTAATATTATACGGTTTACGGTTGTCTCGTCTCGGATGTGGTACAGGGCGTTTGGGATTTCATTTTTTGTTATGTAATGAATATTCTCATTTATATTTTAATGTCAATTTATTCTTAATAACTTCACGTTTTATTCAGCATAGACAGACAGACAGAGGGAACCTGGGAACCTATAAAAATGATATAACTTACTTTATTATTTCAGGTTCATTCAATTACAATATTTCTGATGTTCATAAAAGTGTAATATGGAAAGCCGATAGACACTAATGAAACCGTTTGTTCTTCAATTGTTGTTCATTGTTGGTGCTTCATTCTGCAGTTAGCAGAGTAGGCAGAAGGAATCTAGTGTTAAGACACTCCGTTCCTATTAAGACATTTCCTTTCTCTACTTTCCCCCCTAATTCGCAAGGCATTGCGTGCCTCTATTTCATTTCCTCGATTGGGACGCTTGTCTGCCTCCCACGGCAGACAAGCGTCACGTTTACAGTCGCACGCTTGTGCGATATCTATAAGATAAATAAGCATAAGAGAGGCTAAATTTCACGGTAAACGCGTTAGTTATGGGTTCGATCACTGTTTGAGGGAATGATTTATTGTTGTTTCTTACTACGGCATGACTAATTGAAAGAATTCTACTATTCAACATGGTGTGTCTCAAAGTCAAAGTCAAGCGGAAAGCGAAGAAAGTAAAAATAAATAAATCAGCTTCACGCTGTATCCCGCACACAGCAGGGTAGGCAGAGGGAACCTAGTGTTAAGACATTTCTTTCCCCACTTTCCGCCGAATTCTGAAGGCATTGCGTTTAGAGTGGCAGAACTCAACGCCGCGAAGAAAGTAGTTTACTGATAACATAAATACGTTGTATCAAACATATAAGAACGTATGACTTAGTGATCGGAGCGCTTGGAAGGTCTCCAAGAGGCGTAGGTTCAAATATCGCTTCATTCAAATTTGTATACGTATAAAAAGGAATGTTTTGATATTAGGTCTTCTTCTCCGCCTACTGTATTCTGCACATACATTTTCACGCTGTCGGTGTTTTCATGCTTTTCCGCACACAGCAGGGTAGGCAGAGAGAACATAGTGAAAGACACCCCGTTTCCCACTTTCTGCTGAATTCTGGAGGCATTTGCGTGTTAATTGGCAGAACTCAACGCCGCGCTTTGTCTCGACACAAGAGCGAAGAAATGGAAATATAAATTTAAGTAAAGTATTTCATCTCCTCGAGTGGGGATCGAACCCACAACCAGTCGGTTTTACAGTCACACATACATAGTAAACTTAAAATAGATTATATATATATAAAAAAATAGAAAACAGCTATTCGTTGGTAAGCCAATATTTTCCCAAAAGGGCTACTTGTGCGACAGCCATAAAAAGAAAGCTTAAACCGACCGAGTTGTCGACCAGGTGAACCAGCGTCGATATCGAATACACACTGTATTTAATATAGAACAGAATTGTGTGCACAGTTACGTTAAGGCGATGTTTCTTGATATAAATATAATCAGCTTAATGTGGAAATATTACTTTATTAATTACTTAAATAACCTATTGGGTTCCGTAACTCAAGTAGGTAGGTATAACTTAACGCCGTGTTTTGTTTCATTAAAAAGAGTATGTGAATATATTTGAAATTTCTTTAAGACACTGTGTTGACTTTTGTTTGTATGTTGAATACTTATGACGTTATAATGAAAGATATTTATTAACCGATGTCAAAAAGGAAGAGGTTCTCAATTCGGTTGAAGATTTCTGAACCAACTTATGTAATTCTTATTTGATTAGATGCGTAGTAATTGCTTTTTGGTCCCATAAAAGTTTCAAATAGTTTGTAGTAATTTTTATTTTATCAACATTTTTGTTAACTTAGACGATGTAAATATCACAATTCTTTGTATATATATTACACTGATTTCTTTAAAAAATTGATCCGATTTGCGTGATTCTCGATGAAAAATATTTAGTTTGTACTGGTATTTTTTATTTAATTATTATAAAAAAACAGTCTACGGTTTTTTTTTAATTTGAATAGGAATAACTAATTGTTGTGTATGATAAATGATATATCCTAAGTGACTGCATTCATTCAATGTGTTACTTAAAAACTAATAACGTGATGTAACATAGTCCATAGCCTTCCTTATTAAACTAATTAATCAAGATATTTTTTTTAAATCTAACCAGTAGTTCCTTAGATTAACGTGCTCAATCAAACAACCCTTACTATAAATCTTAATTTTCATTTTTAAATAGAAATTCTAAATATATCTTTTTTTCGCCCAGTCCAGGCCAGTTCGAGGTCAGTCGTGGCGCAGCGGCACAAAGTGTGATTGTAAATCAACTGGTTGTGGATTCGATCGCCATTTGAGAAAATGAAGTATTTACTTAAATTTATATTTCCATTTCTTCGCTCTGGTGTCGAGGTTAAGCGCGGCGTTGGGTTTTGCCACTCAACACGTAATGCCTCTAGAATTCGGCAGAAAGTGGGGAACGGAGTGTCTTAACACTAGGTTCTCTCTGCCTACCCTGCTGTATGGGATACAACGTGAAGCTGCTAAAAAAATCGTATAACTAGTCTCAACTTCGCCTTACTAAGAACTAATTGAAATCGAAGGTCAAGATCATCCATAACAGGTAGATTGACTGACTGACTCGTAGACTAACAGTGTCAAGGGTCGCCATTACTGCAATTGCATTACTTAACTAACATAACGTGGCATTACCGCTTTATAATTGCCAATAAAATTAAATTAGAAGATTTTGCTGTTGTTTAAAATGAGAAGGTTTTTTTCTTCTTTTGGATCATTCTGGAGAAACTGTTACAATAGGCTTTAGTGAAATTCTGTTATTAGATTATAATACATGCATTAATTTTATTATTATTATTAAATGTACATATATAAATTATTATTAATAAACAAAACTGGTTGTCTGTAAAGTCGGCTTAGTGGCTTATGATAACGTCATAAGAAAACATTGATGCAAATAAGGTGTGAACATTATTTTTGTGTTAAAAAAGGAATTAATTGAAAATTGCAATTACAATTTTTTCGATAAATTAACATTTATTTGAACTTATAAATTCAGATATCTTTTCACTTAAATTCAGATTAATTAGAAGTAAAAGAGTGCTATTACCAATTTATATACAACCTATATACATGTGTTATATTTAAGACCAATCTGCATTATTCTGTTAAGGATAGCGCCGGTCGTGCCTCTCCATCGTTTGTTCCGCGCTCTCGCTTGCACGCTGGGATCAGGCGGAACGTGACAACGAGTCACGTTTATTCGTGTGTACATCGATTTATAAGAGGTTAATACGTCAATAAAGCTACAAAATGTGGCAAACCGTCATCATATGTTGAAAACCAGTCAGTATGATTGACGTCACACCTTAGTAAACAAACGAATTGATATTTTGTATTGTATATATTGACAGATTACCCAGATTTGACATTTGAGCAGGTATACATTAAAATGTATTTTTTTAATACAAATTAATTAATTAATTTTTGTTTTTGCAGATGTATGATATACGAGTATGTTGTAATTAAAATATATTTTCTGAACATTATAGAACACTTTCACAAAATCTGACCTATTATCCTTGGCTCAGTGAGACAATATGTGACTGTATGCTTGCGAGTTCGATTCCCACTTGAGGAAGTATTTAAGTTGTTGATATAATTACATATATTAGACAATACAAAGCACACAAGTAAATGATATAAGTTTTATGATTATTATATATCCCGGCTTGTAGATGTGATGATTGTGGGTTCGATACCCATTTGGGAGAATAAATAATTTTGATTTCGTCACTCCAATCTAGACAAAGCGCGATGTTAAGTTCCGATGCTAATTTTAAATATATAAATATAAAAATATATACGTACTAAATCTTTATTTAATGGAATTGAATCTACAGTACCCGGCATTACAGTTAAACCATCGCATGCAAAGTTAAAACGTTAGAGCCAAAGTTCATAGACGTCAGTGTTTATAGTATCATTATTGTAAATGACTACTTCTATAAAGATAAAGTACGGAATGAAATAAAAAATACAATATTAGATAAAAATAAATATATATATATTAGATAAATTTGTAAATATATAAAATGTGTGTTGGGTCCATCGTGGTGCAGAGGTACGAGTGTGCGACTGTAAGCGCGACGGTTGTGGATTCGATTCCTACTCGGGGGTAGGAAATATATATTCAATATTTTCATCACCACGCTCTAGTAAAGAGCCAAAGCTAAAACACGCAATGCCACTGGAATTCTGCGAAAAATGGAGAACAGAAGTGTCTTGATGGGGACGGAATGTCTTAACACTTGGTTTCTAGGTTCCCTTTGTCTGCCCTGCCATGTGCGGGATACGGCGTGACGTTAAAAAATATATAGGTATATTGACCGTAGATGCGACGGCCGTGGGTTTGATCCCCACTCGCAGAGCATGCGTGTGTTTAAATTATTTTCAATTCCTCCTCGTAGACAAAGCGCGCCGTTTAGCTTCGCCACTAGGTTCCCTATGCTTTACTCCCTTACTTCATATCCTGCTACGTTCAAATTTTTATACGTTTTCTGAATAAGTATATTTATTTTCTAAATGTGAAATAACACTTTAAAAATTTTATAAAAATATTTCTGTTGCCGCTATAATAACAAATACTAAAAAACAGAATAAAATAATATTTAAAGGGGCTCCCATACAACAATCGTTATTATTTTGCCATTTTAATAGATAATGGTACGGGACTCTTCGTGCACGAGTCCAACTCGCACTTGTCCAGTTTGTTTACTTGACAAAGATATTTTTCTATAGCCAAGGACGTGCTAAATGACAGAACCGAACGCCACATTCAGAAAAATAATTAAAACATTCGTCTGTAACCATCTAAGAATTTCATCCACGAATTATGTTTTTGAACCATAATCAAATTGAGGCCACACGTGGCGCAGCGGCACGAAGTGTGACTGTAAAACAGACTGGTTGTGGGTTCGATCCCCACTCGAGGAGATGAAATATTTACTTAAATTTATATTTCCATTACCTCGCTCTGGTGTCGAGGCTAAGCGCCGTTGAGTTCTGCCATTCAACACGCAATACCTCCAGAATTCGGCTGAAACTAGGGAACGGAGTGTATTAACACTAGATTCCCTCTGTCTACCCTGCTGTGTGCGGGATACAGCGTGAAGCTGATTTATTTTAATAAAAACAATACATTGTTATGCTTGCCACAACATGTGTCTATGACTCACCTACAATGGGCTTGTAGGTGATAGATTTTCATACAACACGGTAGTGAAAAACTTTAGATTTCAATTAAATTATTTATTAAAAGGTCGTTTCTTAACATCAGCTATTAGGAAGCAATAATATTTGTGCATAAACATAAAAAAAAATCTGAAACGTGAACTATGAAACGTTATGTAGTATTTGTCACATTCATGCACGTATCTGCATTTAATATTGTGAAAAATAATGACTACACAGTGATTGTTATTTTAGTTTCACGCTGTATCCCGCATATAGTAGCACGCACTAGCAGGGTAGGTACAGGGAATCTAGAGTTAAGACACTCCATTCCTCACTTTCCGCCTAATTTTCGAGTTATTGCGTGCTATATGGTGGAACTCAAGGGCACGCTTTGTCTCCAGAGAGAATCCTCTTTTGTCCTCTTCTGGTAAGGAACCAGAGCCAGGAAATGAAAATAGTCCATTCCCCCTAATAGAGATCAACATCTTTTTTCTACACTCAATAACTCTATCTCCAAGTTACATTAACCCAATAAGTAGAGAAATATTTAATACAAGAAGGAACTAAAACGAACTAAAGTCACTAGATAATACTTACAAAGATTAAGAAAACTGCAAATGCAGATGTTACAGGAAGTTGCACTACTTCCGAAATACATACTTCCGGACTTTTTTTATTTGTAATTGAATTGACAACAATCTACAGTCTTTATAGTTTACTATACTTACTATAGTATAAGTAAAAAATGTTTTCTATAGTGCTGCAAGTGTTCGTGAAACTATTTCTAAACATAGAGCGGTTTGAATTTGGCGTTAAATTAAGGCTGCTGATGGTTTGGAGTTCAATTTTTTTATTACTGAGAATATTTAAAAAATCGAATTCTATTTGAGAACATTTTAAAGTCACTTTTAATATCAGCTTCACGCTGTATGCCGCACACAGCAGGGTAGGCAGAGAGAACCTAGTGTTAAGATACTACTACTGTACTTCTATCACTGATAATAAAGTAAGTGGCGAAATTCAACTTCGGACCTTGACCTAGGAATATAAAAATAATTTATTTCCCCAAAGTGGAGATCGAGTCCACAACCATCGTATATGCAATGATATTTATGACAACAATTTTTAGTTAAAAAAATAGGTTAACTATATTGGTTAGCTGTTAACTCAAAAGACCACTCCGATTGTTTGTCTCTTTTTTGTTGTGATCTTTTTGTCGTGTTTTTGAAGTGATCACCTCCGCCCACGACCCCGTGTAACACCAGAGAAGCTACAGGTGCGTTGCCGGTCTTTGAGGTGAAGATAGACGCGCTTTTTGAAGGTACTCAGATCGTATCGACCTGGAAACACTACCACAGCTAAGGCATTCCACAGTTGAGTAACAATAAAAAAAACCTTTTCTCACAAATACTTATCTATCCAGTCTCATTCTCTTACATATTTACAACTTTTATGTTTTGGTTATATTTCACATAGATAAACGATGGGTATATATTATTCCCATACAATCCTACATACAATGGCAGATGGAACCTAGTGTTAAGGCTCTCCGTTTGCCACTTTTCGCTGAATTTTCTAGACATTGCATTTTTACTGGCAGGACGGAATAACAGGAACAGGAGTTGGAATAGAACTCCAGTCAGAGGCTGTTGCGCGAGGGCTTCTAGTTTTTGTAATATATATTTTTTTAATAACATATATTGCATCAACACTTAGTACTTTTGTCATTGACATCACCTTTTGAATATAAATAATGTTTTAAGAGGAATTTGAAACCACAACTAGTAACTTGAGGCCAGTCGTGGCGCAGCGACACGAAGTGTGACTATAAAATCGACTGGTTGTGGATTCGATCCCCACTCGAAGATATGAAATATTTACTTAAATTTATATTTCCATTTCTTCGCTCTGGTGTCGAGGCTAAGCGCGGCGTCGAGTTCTGCCACTTAACACACAATGCTTCCAGAATTCGGCAAAAAGTGGGGAACGGAGTGTGTACACTAGGTTCCCTCTGCCTACCCTGCTGTGTGCGGGATACAGCGTGAAGTTGATTTAATTTAGTAACGCCGTTGAAACTGACTGGGCATAATTACGGTGATTAGTCCGACTCCATTTGGAGGGTAATTTTTTTTTTTTTATTTCTCCGCTCTTGTATCAATATAAGTCGCGGCGTTTAGTTCTGACACTTAACACACAATGTCTTGTCATTTGTAGAGGAGAGATATCTTTATTCCTACATATACTCGTATCTTGATTTAAATTAAATTATTTGTATTATTATTAGCCTCCTTAACATTTTCCACTCGCAATGCGATGAAAAGAAAATATTTAATATTTCGTTCCCCCAAATGGAAATCGAACCCACAACCTATCGAGTTTACAATCGCCAGCTTGTGCCTCTGCGCCACGACTGGCCTCAAACGTAAATATATACATAGAATAAAACAAAGAAATATTAAACACCGCGCACAATTAATTTTAATTTCGCTTATTCTGAAAAATAAACTGTTTACATAATAAAATTTAGAAGTTAAATAACCGAGTTATATCGTTTTAAATGTTCTAGAACTTATAAACACTTAGTAAAATAATGTATCATACATACATACATATAATAAAATCTTTTATAATATTATCATATATTATAAGAAGATTGCGGTGTTTTTAATTAATATATTGTAGTTAGAATTCGCTAATTGCTCCCACATATCTTAGTTCCGTTGAATTTTAAAATTATATAGTTTTTTTTTATACAAATGTCACATAATAAAGTATTTAATGAGAATACATTATGTTCATTTTTTGTATAATAAAAATATGTTTTGTTTGTTGAATACATCGTGGCGCAGTGGTACAGTTTCTGACTGTAAACATGACGACGCACGGTTGCGGGTTCGATTCCCTCAGAGAAATGGTGATTTAGTTGCCAATCAATACACAATGTATTGAAACCTAAGGTGAAAAATGGGGGACGGAGTGTCATATCACTCAGTTTTCTGTGCCTATCCTGCTATACGGGAAAAAACGTGAAACAGCAATATGTTTTATAGCCTGCTAATTGTATGCACTATAGTGTGACAGTGTATGTATGTAATTATATCTCATTAGATAACAAAAAATAAATGATAATGAGAAATATTTAAAAAATTATACATAAAATATTATCAAGATTATAATATAATTAAGCAAATAAAGGAGCAAGTTTTTTAATGTTATTTATTATATATTTAATAATAATAATAATAAAGCGGAAGAGTTTGTTTGTTTAAACGTTAATATCTCTGCAACTATTGGTCGGATTTACATTCTTTTTGTTTTGTATGAAAGCTGCATTTCCCAGGAGTGCTATAGGCTATATAACATCAGAGTGTAATTCTTAGTAATCTTTAAACACACCCTATATCTATCTTTTATAAATAAATCACAACAAGGCATTTTGTGACAAAAAATAAGAAAGGGGCAATGTTTGTTAAGTGGCGGAACTCAACGTCGCGCTTTACCATGTCACCAGAGCGAACAAATAAAGACATAATATAGACGTACTTACTGGACTAAGAAAGATTAAATTTGACATATTGGTTACAGACAGCATGAGAGCACTGAGAGAGGATTACTTGAAATTCCTACGAAAACGTGTGAGAAACCGTTTTCCAATTCACAAACAAAGTCGCGGGCGACGACTAGTATAGGACAACTAAAATATTTTAAATGATTGCACATAACAGCATTAAGTACACCATATCTATTCAACGTTCTAACAAAAGATATATAAATTATATAATTGTAATTATACTAGATTAATATAAAATTATAATTTCTTAGTAATGAGCGACGTTGTAATAAAAAGTGGTTTATTTTTTAATTAATCATATTCTTTATAAAATCGTTCTCGATTCTAATTATCGAGACATTTTTTGTTCGTAGTGATGTCCAAAGTTGATTTTAACTCGGTAATAAATTAGATCTTTAGTAGGTACATAGGTAAACCTGCTACCGTATAAAAAATCATTAAAACGACAATTATTCAATTTGTTTCTTATGCTTATTTCTTAAGAACTTTAAGTTTTGTTCCCTTTTACGTATGAATTTTAAGAAATCTTCTACTAGCACTTCCCTACACTCTATAAATTACCCTTTTTTCTTAGCTTTTCGCTGTATCCCTCATAATAGAGTAGACAAAGGGAACCAAGGATTGTGACAAGTATTCCGTTCCCATATTGTCAGTTAAAATATTATTAATTGTTTAGGAAATGAAAATATTAAATGTTTCATATTCCCGAGTTGGATTGGAACCCCCAACCGTCGCGTATACTGTTTTTGACACTATGTCACAATTGGCCTTATATAAATAACTTATATAGATATAAATATAGTATTACCTTTAATGATGAATCACTGTTATTAACAGAATTCTCTGTTATGCGAAAGCTGACCGAATTAAAGACGGATTATAGCGGTCAAACAGCGCTACAAGAGCAGAGGAATGGATTTTTTTGGAATATATCCATCGTCATCGTTGTGGGTTCCTACTCCTATGGCAATCTATGGCAATAAATTCGAATTGACAAAAGAGCAAGCAAGAAAATAAAAGTGGGAAACGGAAGTTTCTTCATGGATTCGATCGTATATCGCTCCAGGTTCCCAGGTTCCTACTGCCTACTTTGCTATGTGCGGGATACAGTGGAATGCTATACATATATACATTGTCTTAAATGATAATCGAATCCGCGACCATTGCGTTTAAAGTAAAGCGCTTTCCGAGTTCCCAACAAATCACATTGGACTGATGTTTGAAGTAAATATTATTGTTTTTTTTTTCATATCTATATTTTTTTATATTTTACTATATAATAAGAAAAATATTAGACTTCAAAATACAAGGTTATAATTTTGAACTAATTATCTTTTATAAGTAATGATAAAAACATACATTTTAAGTGATATTATTACCAAAAAGAAAACTTTTTTTCTATCAAGGAAAAATAGACATTTCTATATAAGACAAGTGTCTCTTCCGTATCAACTGGAGCTGGTGTACCGCCTTTTACGTCCACGGCCAAGGTATGAACGAGTATGTAAGAATGTTACTATTATTAATATACTTTATTATTTTAGCTTTTTTTTAGCTTCATACTGTATCCCGCATATGACAGTTTAGGCTGAGGAAACTCAATAAGCGATATCACAAAACAGCGTGCGTGGGGAACGGAGTTTCGACAATAGGTTCCCTCTATCCTACTACACGGATTTTATAAAGTCAGAAAGATTATAAAAGACATCACCAAAAATTTCATCAGATCAATCCACTTTTAGGGTTCCATACCCTAAGAGTAAAACAGGACCTTATTACTACGACTCCGCTGTCTGCCTGTCTGTCCTCATATCATTACGTTATGATGATATAATTTTGTTCCTGCTATACCAACAAATACTAAAAAACAGAAAAACAGAATAAAATAAATATTTTTGCCGTTTTTATAGATTATGGAATCTTCCGTGTTCGATTCCGACTCGCACTTGGCCGATTTTTTGTACTAAACAAGTACACCTTCCAAATTAAAATAAAACAAGCTTGCGCTAAAGTGAGAAGTTTTAATTCACATAACTGACAGTATCGTAATTAATGATAAGAAATACAACTTGTTTTATATTCTACTATAAATATACATTAATATAATATAGTAGAATGCTTATGAATATTTAAATTGGAAAGTCTATTTGGTTGTATTCCATAACGCCATCAAACGTCTTACAAAGTAAGACGAATACAGGAGTTAAGATTGAAAGAAATTAACACAAAGAGTTTCTTTACAACTAACGTGGTTCTGGGTTCGATTTTTTCTCAGGGAATGAATAATTTTCATATACTTGCTCTGTAAGGTATACCACGGCGATGAGTTCCGCGCAATGTCTCTAATTCGGGCGCAAAGAGAAGAGGTTGTCTTAGCGTCAGATTCTCTCTGTCTGCCTTGCTATATGCGCAATAAAGCGTGATGCTCTATATTTGAATGAAAGAGCAACAGAAACTCATAAAGAAAATAACGTTTTGTACGTAATATTCATAGTCATTCATAATAAGTTGGTAGTTAGACTGTACACGCGACGAGTATGAGTTCTATTCCCACTAAAGGGATGAGTTATTTTCATTACCTCGCTCTAATATCAAGATAAAGCGCGACGTTAGGCTCTACCATCCACAAAAGGTATCGAAAATTGGGTGGAATGTGGGGACGGAGTGTCATTACACTATCTTCCCTCCATCTATCCTACTGCATGTGGGATACAGCGTGAAGTTATATAATATATGATACAAATGAAAAAAAAATTCACGCTGTATCCCGCACACAGCAGAGGGAACCTAGTGTTGAGATACTCCGTTCCCCACTTACTGCCGAATTCTTAACGCATTGCGTGTTGAGTGGCAGAACTCAACGCCGCGCTTCGCCTCGACACCAGAGAGAAATGGAAATATAAATGTAAGTAAATATTTCATCTCCTCGATTGGGGGTCGAACACACAACCAGTCGATTTTACAGCCACACTTTGCGCCACTGCGTAACTACTGGCCTCAACCTTTTTGTTATGTAAAATACTGTAAAAAGGATGCAGAGTATCCTCGTAGTATACAACTAATATAATATACATACATACGCGAAGTGGTAACGTACTTTCTCTTGTATTGAAATAACAACGATGTTTACAGAAGTGTCAGTACACGATATCTGACAAAGGTGGTTAAAATGTTTACTTTTAAGTTATTTAGTTAGTTATTTGGTTAAAATCTTTTTTTAAACTTATTAACATTCAATTGGATGATTTAAATAAAGTAAGGAATATTAAAATTGGAAATTATAATAAATAATACGATTAAAATATACGGCTTTTAGAAAATATTTTAAAAGTATCAACTTTTTATATATGATTTTATTAAATTTTAGATGAGACTGTGGTAAGATTGAGATGTGTGTAGGTTTGATTTCCGTATTAGGAAACGACAGTTTTTTTTATATAGAAGAAATTGGAACCTATTGTGTTAACACTCAATCATTTTCTTGCTACAATAGGGAGAGATGCATAAGACTTACATCATAATTTTAAGCTATTATATAACTAACCTGGGCTGGGTGAACTGCACGGGGCGTCCTGGCAGGTATAGCAGTGGTCCTTCCCGTGGCTGCCGTCGTAGCTGAGGGTGAGGGTCGGCGCGAGGCTCGGCCGGGGGCACAACTTACAGCCCCCATTATACTTCTCACATAGACACGCATCCCGATCCAAATTTTCCACTTTCAACTCGTTCAAACTGTATTTATCATACCTCTTCTCCAACGACGCAACAATTTTGCCCGATTCTTGGAGAAATTCGCAAGAATTTGGACAAACGTGACATTTGTCCTCTACATTATGGTTATCTGACACGTTGTCCTCGTTCGTGTCCAGCTGCATCTGGTAGCACCTGTCATCCTTCCTCTCGCTGTCGGTGCTGCCCGTCATGTATGACGTTAGTGTCACTTCGGATGAGGAGCGTACGGAGTTGTTCAGCTTGTATTTGGTCATTGTCTAGAAGTAGGTTTTGAATAGGGACGCGCGTGACATTATTGTCCCGATATTAGAGGGAACCTTCGGGGGTCCAAGTTCACAGTTTCAGAGTACAGTCGCGTCGCCGTGTGCCACCAGCGAGAGCGCGCGGACGAATGGTACGACGGCCGCGGCACTCGGCAAGTGACTTGTAAGTGTGGCTTGCGAGCGTAACGTTAGAGAAAAATGTTCGAAATGACATAATTAATTCGCTGGAAAGGATTGCTTCGTGTTTTTTTATGTATTTACTATCTTTATTTCTTAGCTAGAGTCGAGGTTAAACGTAGAGTTCGGCCACTAAGCACGCAATGCATTCAGAATGCATTGAGAGTTCGGCGGAAAGTGGAGAGTGGAAATTTTAAGCACTAGCTTCCCTCTATCTACGCCTGCTACATACGAGATACAGTGTAAAGGTTAAAAAAGAAATATTTACAAGTGTAAACGTACTGACGGTGAAGCTTTTAATTTTTTTTTTCGATATAAAAAAAATGTTTTAAAGAAAGATGCCGTCGTGCTTGTGGTAAAGTTTAAAGTGCTTACTGTACACGCGATAGTAGTGAATTTGATTTTAGCTGGGAGTAATGCAAAGTAGTGTAATGGGAGTAAAAAAAGGAAGTCGAAGAGATTTATTAAGTCTAAGTATTTATGTATTTAGCCGCCGGTCGTGGCGCAGCGGCACAAAGTGTGACTGTAAAACTGACTGGTTGTGGGTTCGATCATCACTCCAGGAGATGAAATATTTACTTAAATTTATATTTCCATTTCTTCGCTCTGGTGTCGAGGACAAGCGCGGCGTTGAGTTCTGTCACTTAACACGCAATGCCTCTAGAATTCGACAGAAAGTGGGGATCGGAGTGTCTTTCTCTAGATTCCCTCTGCCTACCCTGCTGTGTGCGGGATATAGCGTGAAGCTGATTTATTTTGTGTAAAAAAAATCGTTTCTTATAGTTAGTAAATAGGGAAACTTACGAATGTGGTTACCATAGATATACATGTATTTAAATATTTATAAATACACCAAGTATTATCTGTAAATTTGTTTTGAGACAGTATCCTGTTTTTGTAGAGCTCCTGACATACCAGTATATTTTAGCTATATTACAGTATTTTGAATTTGAACCCGTGACCCTACAACTGTTATAGTGTCTGACTGTAAAAGCAACATTTTCGTTTCCATTCCCATTTCTACGCGAAGAAAACAAAGTTCGGTGTTGAGTTCCGCCCAACCCGCGGAACTCAACGAATAAAAATATCAAATATTCCATTTCCTCAAGTGGAAATAGATCCCACACCCGTGGCGTTTACAGTCGCACGATTATACTCCTGCGCCTCGACTGGCGGCGTTGTGTTCCGCCGTATGCCTTAATCAGGGCTTATTGCGTGGAATACGGAGATTTTCTAACGACCTTCTCTGTATATGAAGATAATAATAGGTATATAAGATATTGTTAAATAAATATCTGATGCTCTTCAAAAGTAATTGTAATTAGCATTACATTTAAATGCCAGGTCTCATTATTAACGATGATTTTATCAAATTTATTTTAATACTTTATTCTTATTTTGCTCTTATTCATAATTAAGCATGGATATTATTTATTAAAGTTTCTAGGTGAGCCCGGTGTTGAGTTCCGCACCGCTACTTCTCAAATTCGGATGAAAATAGAGAATAGAATTAACTCGAAGTTTTCTCTTTCTACGTATATATACTACTTGTAAGTATGTGTGATCAAGTATAAATCTAAGAAAATATTGTTTACTTCGCAAAGTGCCGATTCAAATTCCGTTCCGTTCCGTTTGACCGGTATCAAAGCGAGAAAATGAAACTTATTTTTATTCCCGAGATATATGATGAAATAAAAACAGTTGAAAAAAGAAATAATAATAAAATAATTTAAATATACATGTCAAATTCATATAATCTACATAATTAACATTTAAATATCACATTTGGAACAAGTATTGAACGGGAGACGTTCGTGTATTGACGACCCGAAAGTCGTAATCGTTGTGTGGTCTTATAAATAATGTTTATAAGATAACACCCAGCAAGGTAGGCAGAGGGAACCTAGTGTTAAGACACTCCGTTCCTCACTTCCCGCCGAGTTCCTGATGCATTGCCTGTTAAGTAGCGGGACTCAACGCCGCGCTTTGCCTCGACACCAGAGCGAAGAAATGAAAATATAAATGTAAATAAACATTTCATTTCCTCGAGTGGGGATCGAACCCATAACCAGTCAATTTTACTGTCACACTTTGCGCCACTGCGCCACGACGGTCTCTGACAGATATTTTAATATTAGTATTTAAAATAATATAGCCAAAATCGCTTTATCGTACATCTCTATCTAGGGCACAATGAAAAGTGCGACTGTATTAGATTATGACGTGGTAGGTGGCGGAACTCAACGCCGTGTTTTATCAGAGCAAAGATTTCTTCAAGTGAAAATTGAACCAAACTCTATCGCGTTAACAGTCGCAAGTTTAGGTATCTGGGTCACGACAGGACAAATGTCAATAAATTAGCGAAAAACAAAACAGAATTATTTGCCACTAAGATCAGTGCCGTGGCGCGGGGAAAAAAGTGTGACTGTAAAATCAACTGGTTGCGGGTTCGATCCCCACCCGAGGAAATAAAATATTAATTTCAATTTATATTTTCATCTTTTCGCTCTGGTGTAGAGACTAAGCGCGGCGTTGAGTTCCGCCACTCAGCACGCAATGCCTCAAGAACTCGGCGGAAAGTAGGGAACGGAGTGTCGCTAAACTAAGTTCCCTCTGCCTATCCTGCTGTGTGCGGGATACAGCGTGAAGCTGATTCGGTTTGATTTGATTTAAGAAAAGGAGAAACCTCACAACAAGCGGACGATCATAAAACAAAGTTTGATAATACGTACATACACGTATAAATGCCTATTTTGCATAACATAACCTTGAATTAACCGTTGTAAGTATTTTGTCACGTTTATAATTTATTAAGATATAAAATTTTAATATTTTATTTGCTTTACAGTTTTTTATATAAATAATAACTAAAATTGCAAGCGCAACGGTCGTGGGTTCGACTCCTATCCTGAGAAATGAATTGCTTTTATTTGTTCCCTCTGGTAACGAGACAAAGCGCGATGTTGAGTTCCGCCACTACAACATACACATCGACGGAAACTAGGGAATGGATTGATTCTAACTCAAGGTCCCCTTTACTTAACCTATGATATACGGGATACAGCAGAAAACTAAAAATAATATATTATTAATATATTTTTGTTATCTAACATGTATTTTTAACTAGTTGCCATGAGCCCGGATAGCTCAGTCGGTAGAGCATTGGACTTTTAATCCAAGGGTCCAGGGTTCAAGTCCCTGTTCGGGCGGCTCTCTTTTTTATATTTTATTTTTTTAATTAATACATAAATTAATTGATTTTACTTTTTTATTTAGTTAGATTTTTTTAAACATTGTTTTAAATATTGTTCTTTAATATTATAACTTTATTAATAAGCCTACTAAAGGGAATTTGGGAAAAACAATAGAGCGAAAGAATGAAATGTAGGAGAAGACGATTTTCAAGTGGCGCCGGTTTTTTCTATCTTTAAGCCCGGTCCAGGTTCCAATGCGAAAGAGAAATGAACGCGTAATGCTTTAGTAAAACCCTCTCTCCTCCTTTTTCCTCCTCCTGACTCCTTTTAAATAAAATTACATTATAAATTATTAACATTTACATTACCACCAATGAGGAGTTCTGTATTTTGTAATTATTTCGTTCTGTTCTCTAGAACTGAGCGAGCTCATTTCAGCTGTTTCTGCTCGCTCGCTCTCCCGCTCCGGTCGCAATGGAAACTGGGCTTCAATGTAGGGAAAAAAGTCAAGAATATTAGATAAAATATTTTTTATTATATAAATAAATACGTCGTCGTCGAATACAATATCGCGAGGTTTGACTGTTCACGTTTACGGCAAGTCAAATAAAAGAAAAAAGAAATAAAATAGCAATAGTGTATATTCTTTTCTATTCAGTCTATATTTCTTACTCTACTTTTTTTCAAAATATAATACGTTTGACGTATAAGATCATCGTAGCACAGTGATCTGGTAACGAGACAAAGCGCGGAGTTGAGTTCCGCCACTCAATACACAGTACCTGGAAAATTGGCCGGAAAGTAGGAATGTGCTATGTGGGTAAAAGCGTGAAGATCCCCATTTCACAGAAGATTTGATAATAACATAGAAACGTAGATACTTGGAATATAGATGAGAAAGAAAAGTATGTAAATATTAAACAAAAAAGTTTTTGCATCCGCTAAAGAACACATCAATGATATGTTCCAGCTGATATTCTTTAGAAAAATAAATTGAAAATATTCTGTTTCTATTATCATTACATAAATAATTGAGACCAGTCGTGGCGCAGTGGGACTGTGTTAGGCTGCAAAAGCGATGGTTGAGGGTTCGATTTTCTCACTCGACAATATTTTTTTTCTCTGCTCTGGCTATATGTGTCTGGTATTTTTTGCGTATTTAGTTCCGCCGATTCGAAGGGAGAGTGGAGAACTAAGTGTCTTGACACTAAGTTCTGTCCATTATACTTTTTATATCGCTATAAAAGATAATTGGTTTGACGACGTAGCATTTTGTTTCATATAACCTAGATCGGGACAGATGTTGACCTCGCGAGAGAATCGATGCTCCGACCTCCGGCATACTAGGGACAACATAACCAACATACCAGAGAATACCACACTATCTTATAATGTTAAATGCTGAAGAAACTGGCGGAACTCAACGCCGGGTTATGTGTTTACCAATTTGAAAAAAAAAGTATTGAATAAGGCCTATTATGGCGCATGGCACAAGTGTGCGGCTGTAAGCGCGATGGGTTGTGCGATTCCCACCTGATAAATGAAATATTTAATAATTTCATTTTGTTTGCTCTGGTAACGAGCGCGGCGTTGAGTTACTCCAATCAAAGTGCAATGCTTCTAGAATTAAGCGGAAAATGGGAAACGAAAGTGTGTTACCACTAGGTTCCCAGGTTTCCTTCGTCTTTGGCTGCTATGTGTGAGTGGGAAATAAACCCACATTTATTTACTGTATAGTACAACGCGTCAATGCCCCCATCATTTCTTTTTTTTTAAATTTCTATGGCATGTTGGGTGTTATCCCTATATCTATATCCATACACCTACATATCTAAGATTTTAAAATTAAATTAACTGAAGCAATTACAGTACCATACAGGAAGAGGTGTAAAACTAGTTTTTATTTTAAATACCAAGTTATAAATATATCAAGGATACTTCAGTTATTGCGTTCAAACACAATATGATCAACTTTCTCGTATTGCTATTGTGAAAAAAACGGAATTTAGATGAATAATTTTCCAGATTAGAATTAGTAAATTAGTAAATTGTAAGGATTGTTTAAGCTAGTATATTTTTTTAATGGCTCGTACGATTTTTTAATTAAGTAGTCTTTTTCATTTGGTAGGGTATATATACCCTGGAGGTAGTGCCTTACGATTTAATAAATTAAATATTTTGTTATCTTAAGAAATAAAAAACAAATATATTTTTATGTATAAAATACTATTTTATACATAAAAATATATTTGTTTTCATAAAAAATATATTTGTGTTTATAAAATAGTATTTACAATTTTATATATAAAATAATTAACTGTTTTATACGTAAATTATTTTATTTCGAAGATCTTCTAGAACGGAACTTAGAGTATTAACAGGTTCCCTCTGTCAAACTACCTTTAAATAAGAATATAACACTTCAACATTGAATTGAACCAATACTTTCTCATTTTTCCATCCATTCAGGGTCACTAACCAACAAACAAACAAAAACCATTGTTATTTCTGTTTCCCTTCATACAACCAAATGAAGATATTTAATTAGACGTATATTAGACAGTTTTATGAGGACACTCCTCTAAAACGACACATAGAGGGAAAGGCGCACCTTAAAGCTTATTATTGCGAAGTACATACTTGCTAAGGCTGTCGTGGCGCAGTGGAACAGTTTGATATAAATGACTGGACTTACAATGTTGTGGCTTCGATTCCCACTCGAGGAAATTAAATATTATCATTTTCGCACTCTAATATCAAGATAAATCTTGGCGTTGAGTTTCGCTACTCAATATGCATATCTCAAAAAATTGGCGATGTGTGCATATATAGCGTGAACCTATAGGTTCTAAAAACTATAAGTTTCTGAATTTTCAAAATAATCTTAAACGGTAAATAACTGTCAATATAGCATATTTTCTAATCAATGTTGCGTCAATGTAACATAAGTACAGTACGGTCAACAAGTCGTGGCTGCCCTGAAGTTACTTTTAGTTTTTCTGAATCTTTTCTTTTGCGCATTGTTGACTCGGAAAGAACGTAATCAAAAGAAAGAAAAAAATTAAAACTAAATCTGCGCAGCCATCTCCAGGTAAATTGAGAGTGGCCACGACTTGCTGACCGTACTGTATATATCGATAGTATACGCCCGTTTGACGTAGTGATCTTGACCGTGGCGCCGTAGGAAACGGTCAATTCTCATGATGAGCACAATGAATTGCCCCATAGCAGTAAAAGTTGTAAGTAAATAAGCGTGGTTACTATAGAAGATTAGTTATTAGTTGAAGATTTGTAGTAGTGGGTTCAATTTAAAAAATAAATGTGTACCTAACACCAAATACTTTATTTATGCTAGCCCTCATTTTTAAGCTTTACGCTGTATTCTGCATATGAGAGGGTAAGCAGAGGGAACTTGGTAGTGTTGCCAAATTATCGATAGTTTCGCGATCGATAGTTTTAATCTAAAAAAGCCTATACTATCGATACAACAATCGATAGTATCGATCTTATCGATACTATCGATTCTATCGATAGTTTAGAAGAATACAATACAATCGGCTAAGTGCAATACTATCGATACTATCTGTAGTATCGTATCTCCTAATCGGAAATTAATCAATAAAATCGATAGTATCGATACTATTAAATGTCTAGGATACAATAGTATCGATAAAATCTGTAGTATCGATACCATCGATTATTTTGCACTATCGATTATATGCTAATTTACGATAGTATTGAGTATGATTCTTAAGCTTAATTACAAGATGAAATGAAAAGAACAAAATACGTTTTTATTATATTTATAATTACGTATGAATAAGCAATTAGTTACGTACTTCAACTAAGATGTTTCTAATA
>JAATLQ010037466.1:0-22675 GCA_013421005.1 Heliconius erato x Heliconius himera
GATTCGAAATAACCTAGCATACGACCGGCATAGTATGACCGACGCGAACGGGCAGATGACTTTGACGGTTTTGTAAATTTTCATACATTTTCGAACTACTGTTAATTTTTATGTAATTATTTGCTGTTTATAATTAATTTATACTTTTCTTTGGTTCTTCGCTTATTCGAGGAGCAGATTAGTTAGATTTTCATAAATTTCTTGGTGTGGTGTAAGTTGCGGCCCTGCGTGGCATCGGTATAATATTATTTAAGTATTAAGGAGAGAATTGTTGGTTATTTCATCTTAGTTGGATGGTTATCTATACCGTTGTTATACACTTAATAAATTGTGGTTTTAGTTTTTTTGGGATTTTATTTGATATTGCTCGCAAAACTTATCATATTTAATGTAGAAAGGACTTTAGTTATTTCATATAGTGTCTACGTACGCGCGCAAGGAAAACGAGTAAAAAGAGTTTTCAAGGGTAAATCAGTAAAATCGATCACTGAAAGTCCAATAAAAATTAGTTCAGTTATTCTGGATATTAGCTCGGGGAAATAGAAAGACAGACAGAGACAAAATTATTAATAATGTAGCTGGTTTAGTTTAGTTTTTTTATTAATATTTTACTATGGTTACGTTTACTTATATTTTTTTCATTTAAAGTAGTTAAATATTTTCAAAAACGGTTTAAGCGGGCGAAGCCGCGTCCGGGTCCGCTAGTCTCTATATATAATAAAAGGATTTTATTTTGTACATGAAAGATATAAAAAAATATAAAAAAAGAAGATCCTTTTTGCTTCGCTGTAGTCGGGTAAAAATAAAATGACATTTCAAATAATATATATTCCGTATTTATAAAAATTCTGCACGTTTTCTAGTTTTGAAGCAGTGGCTTAAAATCGTAAGTTAGTTTTTATATCGTTTCAGATAAAACCATTTAACGTTAAAATCAGCCTCTCTCTGTATCAGCAGGATAGACAGATGGAACCTCCTCCGTATTCTGGAGGCAATGCGTGTTGAGTGGCGGATCTCAACGCCGCACTTTGCCGTGACACCAGAGCGAAGAAATAAAAATATAAATTTTGGTAAATATTTCATTTGCTCGAGTGGTGATCGAAGTCACAACCAGTGACTGTAAACGAGTCACTTGTTCCCCTGAGCCACGACTGGCTTTTAACATTCAATTACAGACTAAATCCTGTAAGGTGAGCAGATCCATTCAGGATTAATCTCCACGTATATTCCGTGTCCCTAATCTCACCTCGGCAGGGTCGTTAAGTTTATAGAGGTTGTCAAACACGCGTGACTTGGTGAAGTTAATACTTCTGTAGGCTGCATATGGTTTTTGACAATTAATATTTTGTTTTATTATTAATCCTTTTTTAAATTTAATCAAATCAGCTTCATGCTGTATACACACAGCAGGATAGGCAGAGGGAATCTAGAGTTAAGACACTCCGTTCTCCACTTTTCGCCGAGTTCTAGGCGCAATGTGGTTGAGTGGAGGAACTTAACGCCGCGCTCTGCCTCAACATAAGAGCGAAGAAAATATAAATCTAAGTAAATATTTTATTTCCTCGAGTGTGGATCGAACCTATAAACAGTGCCCCTGCGCCACGACTGGCCTCATAATTTTGTATACTATATATTTTTTTTAAATAAAATAAAACAAGTAAATACCATTATGGTGCAATTGGTACATACAAATGATTAATGCTTATTTGAATGCCATTAGAAAGAAATAATATACTTTAGATATTTTTGTTCACCTAATATGGTTTTAGAATTTTTGTAACTTTGAGAAACTTTGTAATTTTGTTTTCCATTTCTCTCTTTGAATATCTAAAACGTAATTCAGTTATTTTTTGACTAGAATTTTAATATTTTTTTTTAAGTACCAATAGGTTTTCATCAAAAATAAAAAGTAAAATACTTAGAAACTGTTGCTGTTTCCCTATATTTTATAAAATAAAAATAAATAAATCAGCTTCACGCTGTATCCCGCACACAGCAGGGTAGGTAGAGGGAGCCTAATGTTAATACACTCCGTTCCCCACTTTCTGTCGAATTCTGGAGGCATTGCGTGTTGAGTGGCAGAACTCAATGCCGCGCTTTGCCTCGACACCAGAGCGAAAAAATAGAAATATAAATTTAAGTAAATATTTCATCACCTCGAGTGGGAATCGAACCCATAACCAGTCGGTTTTACAGTCACGCCTTGTGCCGCTACGCCACGACTGGCCTTATATCTTATGTACCAATATATAAGAAAAAGGTCTAAAATTTAAATTTAAATTAAATTATACTGTTGTTGTGTAAATGTTGCCTTTCTCAAAGTACTGACTATATATAGTTAGATAAAATAAACTAAAGGGTAATTCAGCACAGTCATACAGACTCCACCTCGTCGTACGTGCGTCTGACAGCTCCGGCTTGAGATTAACCACCCGCGTGCTTCGGGACAAGATGCATACTATTATATGATATTATTAAATATATATTCTGTTTTATCTTCACGCTCTATCTCGCATAAAGTTGGTTTGGTAGAGGGAAGATAGTTATGGAGGCGTTGTTTATTTAGTGGCGGAACTCAACGCCGAGGTAAACCTCCACACCAGAGCGAAGAAATAAAAATATTAAATATATTTCAATACTAGATAGATGTCGAACCCACAACCCGGCGCGGTAACAGTCACACACATGTGCCACTGCGCCACGACTGGCCACGGAGTCTTTTTGCTAAAAAAAAAAAATATATATTTTATAAAACATTTAAAACAATTTTTGCGGCTCTATGTCACCATATGTTCCTCCACTCAACACGAATTACCACGAAAATTCCGCGGAAAGTGGGAATTGGAGTGTTTAAGCACTAGCTTTCCTTTCGACCTTGCCATTTTCGGGATAAAGCATAAACCTGGAAAAAGAAAAGAAAAAAGAAATAAGATAAATAGATGACATTTAAATTTCCTTTTTATATGCCTTTAAAGGTGTTTCGTGTTAAAAACAATATTTTGGTCTCTACATGTCAGTCACACACACGACACGCCCTGCGAAATACCTCGAGCAATACAAGAGATTTGTAGCCTCGACCGAATTAGACCCTTGTTTTATGTTTCTAATTATAGAGACAGACCCAAAATAATTTTATAAATAAATCTATAAATAATTTAAGTGAGTTGCGTAATTTTAAAAATAAATCTATATGTAATTTAACGCCGTTGTGGCGCGTGTGTGAGTATAATCGCGGTGCTTGCGGGTTCGATTTCAGTGTTTCCATTTCCTCGCTCTGGTGGTGGCGTGGCGTTGAGTTCCGCCACTCAACACCCAATTTCACGATATTTCGAAAAGTTTGAAACGATGAGAGTTTACACTAAATCCTTATCCATAACCCTGATATGTGGGAGAATCGTCGAAGATAAAAAAAAATGTATTTTTTTATTTGTTTATTACAACTCTGTCATTACCAAAAAAAACTAAGTCATAAAGGTTATGTTGTAATAAGGTTCCCTCTATATGCGGGATGTAGCGTGAAGCTGGAAAAGAATATAGTACTCCATATATGGACTATCAAACACAATTAAATTTTGACAAAAGAAAAAGCCGACTTCAAACAACGAACTAAAAAGAAAAAAATAATTTTACATAAAGTAAGACGTACTTTTGATTTGACGTACACTGACTTCAAAATTATAAAATCTTTTTTTAATTATTTTTTTAAAGGTTATGTATTAGATTCACATTAATCAAGGAAATGAAATATTTAAAAAAATACATTTTTTCGTTCTCATGTCGAAGCAAAACGTTGAGTTCTGTCAATCAATACGCAATGCCTTCGGAATTCAGCGGCAATGAGGAACAAACAATAAAGTGACTTAACACTAGGTTCCCTCTGCCTATCCTGCTATGTGCGGGCGTGACGCTAAAACAAGATATAAAGTCTTTGAGGTTTCTACATACAATTTTCTTATTCATGAAGCTACCTACTTTTTGTACCATTGCTTTTAGCGTTTGTTAGAGACACTGTTATCCAGTTAGTTCTCAAGGGATATATTACGTTCTCTGAAAATTGTGGATTCGGTTTTTTGTAAGACCTGAACGATCGATTCTGTTAGCTTTCAGTTGGGAAAATGCTTATAATACTAATTTTGTTTGTATTATACTTGAAATATTATTAAACTAGTGGAAAGTGGAAACAAAGTGAGTAACAAACTACTAATATAGATTCTATTTACTTACTATGCAGTCCTGTACACAGCAGGGTAAGCAGAGGCAACCTGGGAACCTAGTTTTAAGACACTCCGTTCCCATTAATACATTTCCGTTTTTTATTTTATCTTTTCGGCAAAACGTGGGGAACGGACTGTCTTAACACTAGGTTCCCTCTGCCTACCCTGCTGCGTGCGGGATACAGCGTGAAGCTGATTTATTTTTATTTTTTTATTTTTTATCTTACCTCAACAAAAGAGTCAAGAAAAGAAACTACAAAATATCTCGTTTCTTTTAGCGCGAATCGAACTCACAACCCTTTGCGTCTATAGCCAGACTCCTGTGCATCGCCGTCGTGCGCAACGACTGGCCTCCAACGAGAATTAACATAATTTTAATAAAAAAATTTGCATTCTTAATTAAGTTTTTTAACTTCAGAAATTTTAATCTGTAGTACTAATTAATCCTCAGAACAAATTGTCTACTCAGATTTTTTTATGAAAAAAAAAAAATGTCACAAGTTTAATTTAAAACTGTCCAGTATCCCTCATCCGGTGTGCGCTAATTTTGTAGATATTAAATGATGAAATATGGGTGTTAGTGCTGTAATATTGTTTTTAATTCGTTATGAAGCAATTAGGCTTTGCTATAATAATGATATAAGAATAAATAAATTAGCTTCACGCTGTATCCCGCACACAGCAGGGTAGGCAGAGGGAATCTAGTGTTAAGGTACTCCGTTCCCCACTTTCTGCCGAATTCTGGAGGCATTGCGTGTTGAGTGGAAGAAGTCAACGCCGCGCTTTGCCTCGACACCAGAGCGAAGAAATGGAAATATAAATTTAATTAAATATTTCACCTCTTCGAGTGGAGATCGAACCTACAACCAGTCGGGTTTTACAGTCACACTTCGTGCCGCTGCGCTACGACTGCCTTCAATAATAATGATAATCTATATATATGAAAGGACTTGTGCTGACTGACTGAGGTAAGACGCACGCAGAGCCGTAACCGCTGATGGTAGAAACGTGAAATTTGGGCAGATGTTTATTTTCAAATACTGGACATCCACTAAGAAGGGAATTTGAAAAATTTTAACCCTAAAGGGATGAAATAGGGGTTGTATGGAAAAAAATTTTAATCTGTACCGATTTTTTAGAAATTTTAAATTCAGACTCTTAAAAATATTTCATTGAAGACGTGTTTCATGGTTTTTAAAAATTCACCCCCTAAGGGTTCAAATAAGGGGTTGAAAGTTTATATGGAGTAATCTTTAAATTGCCACCGATTTTTATAAAAAAATAAATTCAGACTGTTAAAAATATTTTATTGAACGCGTGTTTCGTGGTTTTTTTGAATTCACTCCTAATAAGCGGGCGAAGCCGCGCGCGCCCTCTAGTCTATATATATGAAAGGACTTGTGCTGACTGACTGAGGTAAGACGCACGCAGAGCCGTAACCGCTGATGGTAGAAACGTCACATTTGGGCAGATGTTTATTTTCATATTCTGGACATCCACTAAGAAGGGAATTTGAAAAATTTTAACCCTAAAGGGATGAAATAGGGGTGGAAAGTTTGTATGGAAAAAAAATTTAATCTGTACCGATTTTTATAAAATTTGAAATTCAGACTCTTAAAAATATTTCATTGAACACGTATTTCATGGTTTGTAAGAATTCACCCCCTAAGGGTTCAAATAAGGGGTTGAAAGTTTATATGGAAAAATCTTTAAATTGCCACCGATTTTTATAAAAAATTAAATTCAGACTGTTAAAAATATTTTATTGAACACGTGTTTCGTGGTTTTTTTAGAATTCACTCCTAATAAGCGGGCGAAGCCGCGCGCGCCCTCTAGTAATGATATAAGGTTTCATTTTATATTTTTTTAAAATTCCACCGAAATCGTGAGGCACTGCGTGTTGGGTGGCGGAACTCAACGCCGAGCTTTGTATCATTACCCGAGCGATGAAATTATATTTTCATTTCTATTAACATTTTACTGTCCCTAATGGAAATCGAACTCATAGCCGTCCGTGCTTTTGCCTCTGCGCCATATGATATATGTATATCTATTTAAATAATAAAATAAGAACTAGACAGTAAATTAACTTCTAAGTTTTAAATCACATTTTTAAGCTCCATTTTAGTCAATTTCTTTTATATTTATTGTGTTTTATTTATCATATAATATATTAGGAATAAAAAAATATTAATAATCTCTAGCCATACATTCTAATCAAGTGCAGCTCTTCTGCAATTAGTTGCAGACAGTAAATGCTATATACTAATCAAATGTCGCTATAATACCCACTTCCGTCCGTAGCTCAGAGCTTCTGGGTCATCTACATTATAAGATATGGCAAATGGTGGAAATGTATTTCATAATACATATTAAATATATATAGTTTTTGCTAAAATATAGAAATATACAAAAAAATATATATATTTACAGATACAAATTATCTTTTGTTAATATGCGTTTATTTAGATGGTTATTTTTCAGTTTCACTAATCGAATACTACGACATTCTGTTACCCATTTCAACTGAACTTTTGAGATTCCGTGTTGAGTGGCGGAACTCAACGCCGCGCATTGTCTCGTTGCTAGAGCGAGGAAATGGACATTTTCAATTTTTGAATCCCTTGAGTGAAAAACGAGGCCACAATCATCACGTTTATACTCACACGCTTGTGCCTCTTCATCAGCGTCTTCCGTTCAGCTTAAATACAAAAATGTTGAAGATGTGATGAGTAGAAAAAAAAACTAAAATTAAAATTATTTTTTTTTGTTTCATGACAGGGTACTTACTATATTTTTTTTAGCTTTACGCTGTATCCCGCACAGAGAAGAGTATATAGAGGGAACCTGGGAACCTAGTGTAGATATATAGATAATATATATTTTAAAAATGTATATAAGCTTAGACAGTAAAATAATTTCAGTAATAATATAATAATATTGTGGTATTTAATCGTAACAGACGTCAAAGTCAACTAAGATACTAGATGGCTCTGTGATTATTCCTTGTATATCCTACAGGGTATAATTACGCTTGAAATTGTGGCCATTTTCACTAAAATATTATAAGGCTAGACCTAAGTAATGTATTATTGCTTATATAACAGAATATAATATAATATATATTTGAGGCCAGTCGTGGCGCAGCGGCACAAGGTGTGACTGTAAAATTGACTGGTTTTGGGTTCTATCCCCACTCGAAAAGATGGAATATTTACTTAAATTTATATTTCCATTTCTTCGCTCTGGTTTCGAGATTAAGCGCGGCGTTGAGTTCTGCCACTCAACACGCAATGCCTCCAGAATTCGGCAGAAAGTGGGGAACGGAGTGTCTTAACACTAGGTTCCCTCTGCCTACCCTGCTGTGTGCGGGATACAGCGTGAAGCTGATATAACAGATTACAAAATGTCAAATAACCGTCGTGGCGCAGTAGTGTGTGTGATTGTAAACGCGACAGATTGTGGGTTCAATTACCACTCAAGGAAATTAAATATTTAATATTTTCTTTTCTTTGCTCTGGTGTTGAGGTAAAGTGCGATGTTAAATTCACTCAACACGCATTGCCTTCAGAATTCGAAGGAGGATAGGAGTGTCTTAACACTGGACTCTCTCTGCCTGCCTAGCTACAAGCGGGATATAGCGTGATGGTGAAAAAAAAAGGATAAAAGACTTCATATTAGCAATGTCGAAGAATGTGGTTTTTCAATTTATCGTCTAGTCTAAAATATTTTTTGTTTGTTTATTTTTACGTATTTTTCTAAGAAATACATAAATGTGATGATCATAGTTAAAAATTAAATTAAATCAGCTTCACGCTGTATCCCGCACACAGCAGGGTAGGCAGAGAGAACCTAGTGTTAAGATACTCCGTTCCCCACTTTCTGTCGAATTCTGGAGGCATTGCGTGTTGAGTGGCAGAACTCAACGCCGCGCTTAACCTCGACACCAGAGCGAAGAAATGGAAATATTAATTTAAGTAAATATTTCATCTCCTCGAGTGGGGATCGAACCCACAACCAGTCGGTCTTACAGTCACACTTCGTGCCGCTGCGCTACGTCTGGCCTCGAAGATCATAGTATAAAACCAAAAGTCAAATTTCATTAAACAAGTCAAATGAAACAAAAACAAATGAAACAAATATTATACCCACTGAACATGATTTTTGCTTAAATACATTTCGTGCTGTTTTTACAATAATTCTATACTTTATTTAAAATTGAAATAATCAACTTATATAAATTTTAAAAGAAAAATATTAAATTGAAAATATTAAATATTAGCTTAATTAAAAAAAATACCTTGTAATTTTTTTTAAATTATAATTTAAATACTTTTTAGTTACTTGAATCCTATTAGTATTAGGAATGTGAAAGCTTGTGCGGATGTTTTAATTTTATGAAACTTTATAGTTACATAGCTGTTACATTACATCAACACGTAAGCTACTGTTCAAGTAAAGATTTTGCATAATTTGATTATAATATTATAAAAGTAAAATAAAGCCGGCGAAGCCGCGCGTAGTCGCTCGTATCTCGTAAGTATAAACTGTTTTGACACAAATAGCAAGGCTTTGACCGATAGATCGTTAACCTCTGAAGTCTGATATACATGAGTATGAATCGAAGTGCCAATACCATCATTTTACCATTAACCAAAATAAAAATTTTCAAAAACATATATAGATTGGTCGTCCAATCTATATACATTGTAGTAGTATTAATAATAATTTTTTTAGTAGTTATATTAAATTTTTTGACTTTATTTTAGAATGATTTTTCAGTTAGAGGCCAGGCCAGTGTTACGGGTTATGGGTTCGGTTTCCACTCAAGGAAATGAAATATTTAATATTATTTAAGCGCGGCGTTGAGTTCTGCCACTCAACACGCAATGCCTCCAGAATTCGGCAGAAAGTGGGGAACGGAGTGTCTTAACATTAGGTTCCCTCTGCCTACCCTGCTGTGTGCGGGATACAGCGTCAAGCTAATTTAATTTATTTTTTTTTTAATTATTTTCTCGCTCTGGTAACGAGGAAAGCATGGCGTTGGGTTCCACTCAACACGCAAAAGCTTACTTTTCCTCTCCCTATCCTGCTAACCTGTTATATTATGCAGGACACGGTATGAAGCCGAAAAAAAAAATGTTTTATTTAAAACGTATCCATATTAAATTTATTGAAAAAAGGTTGTCTGTAACCTCTGGCACTGTTTTGTAAAATTTATTAAAAAACTTAAAAGTATACAAATGCTTCGCAATTCTCAAAGTAGTTTTAATGCAAAAGACTTTCAATTTCATGACTACAGACGTCAAAGAATATTGGCGAAACTTCGTAGACTTGTTTATTAAAAATCTGTCAGGGGCACCGTGCCGTGTGAAAATTGACATGTTGTCATTAAAAAAGTTATAGTGAAGTATTAGAAGCTTAATACTGAAGTAGATAATAAATATTTTCACGAACCACAGATAGTAGTAGCCTAAAATTATAATAAAAAAATATGTTTAAGCATTATTATTGTTCTTGTTCTTAGAATTATTTTAAATATTTTAAAAATTAATTAGAAATTTGCTTTTGCCAAAATTGAGTGATCTTTTAAATTCAGTTTTTCAATTATACTCTATTCAGAGAGCCGTGAGATCAAAAGGTAAACAAACTAGTAAAAAGCACTGTTAAAAATTGTATGTATATAACAATGTCTGTAGAACTGTGTATGATCCTTTGCATGATGAGTGGCAGAATTCAACGCCGCGCTTTGCCTCGAGACCAGAACGAAGAAATGGAAATATAAATTTAAGTAAATATTACATCTCCTCGAGTGCGAATCGAACATACAACCATGACTGGCCTAAACTATCATAAATAATTGCTTATTAAGTAGTTAATATGTTAAAATATTCAAACTCAAAACTACAGTTTCTTATTCACAAACTTCCCAAACATACTTTTACATTTCAATATAATCATAACTTCATATAATTCAAATTAACAAATTTAAACACATCTTATTTAAGTTTATTAATAAATCGTTTTTATAATTTTTATCATGGAATAAGGCTTTTGGAAAAGGCAACGTGTGAACAGTACAGCTAGCTGCTAGGGACATATATAAGAAACTCTTTGCTACAGAAAATAAACAGAAATAAAAAAAGCGAACTAAAAGTTTGAGAAACTTTGTTTTCTTTGTTTACATTTTGTTTCACATCCAAATTAATAGACTTTAATTTTTCCAAGTAATTGTGAAATGTCAATAAAAAGAAAAAATATATTTATTTACATTAATAAAAAAATCTAGTCATGGCGCAGCGGCACGAAGTGTGACTGTAAAACCGACTGGTTGTGGGTTCGATCCCCACTCGAGGAGATGAAATATTTACTTAAATTTATATTTCCATTTCTTCGCTCTGGTATCGAGGCTAAGCGCGGCGTTGAGTTCTGCCACTCACCACGCAATGCCGCCAGAATTCCGCAGAAAGTGAGGAACGGAGTGTCTTAACACTAGTTTTCCTTTGCCTACTCCGCTGTGTGCGGGATACAGCGTGAAGCTGATACTTTAATAACTAGGATGCGTAATTTTGTAAAATAAAGCTTAAACAAGTCGGGTTCAGGAATATTTTATGATTATCACGAACAATCAATTACTTGAGTGATTAGATACGTTATATGAAACCGATCGATCATATAAACACTGTATGTCAAAATTTGACATTGATATACTGAAGGCTATATCTGTAATATTGAATTTCATACAAGAGATAGTGTCATACGTGTATAGTTAGTAGTTTACAGTGAAATTTTAAATAAAAAAATGGTCTTGACGAACGGACAGATGGACAATAATGTTCTCTTATACTGTAAAAATAAAATTCTGAACTTATTTTAAATGTTAGTTAAAAATTATAGATTATTTTATAGTTTTTTAAATCCATATTTTATAATCTGTAGACTTGTTTCTGTATTACAGTGTAATGTTAAAATTCAAATAATTTTATTCAAAATAAGAAGTTACATGCTTCATTTTTTGAACGTCAAATAATTTACCAACAGTGCACTAAAGTTAATGTTACACATATATTTCATCCTGATTTCTTATCTATCTTTTTAAAAAGCAAACAAACGAGATCATTGGGCTTTATTTCTCTATCAGCTTCACGATGTATCCCTACCCTTACTCCCTAGTAACCCTAACCTAGTGTTAAGATACTCGGTTCCCCACTTTCTGCTAAATTCTGTAGGCATTGCGTGTTGAGTGGCAGAACTCAACGGCGCGCTCGCCTTGACACCAGAGCGAAGAAATGGAAATATAAATTTAATTAAATATTTTATCTCCTCGAGTGAGGATCGAACCCACAACCAGTTGGTTTTACAGTCACTTTTTGTGCCCATGCGCCACGACTGGTCTTTCTATAATTTGTATATTTCTATATAGCTGTTGCAAAGGTAACCTCTAACGCTACGATCACAGCGTAGCAATTTCGCTACGTATTCTAATATACTCTATTTGGCTGTTCATTTAACGTTTATATCTCGTTTACATTCAGTAGTTTGATATTTTAACAATCTGCATGAATATATAAGGCAGGTATAAGAAAATCGTATAAAATTTGAATTTTTCCATTATCTTTATTGTTTTTTTTCTGCTTCACGCTATATTTCGCATATAGCAGGCAGGCAGAGGGAACTAAGTGTTAAAACACTCCGTTACTACTTTCCGTCGTATTTTTGAGATATTTATTGTTGCGTGGAGGAACTGAACGTCGCGCATATAGTAAGGTATACAGAGAGAACCTAGTGTTAAGACACTCCTTCTAGGCACTCCACAGAGTAGAATTTTTGCCTTGGTGCCAGAGCGAAGAAATAAATATATTATTAAATAATAATTTATCCTCTCAAATAGGGGTTGAATCCACAGCCGTCGCGTTACAGTCACACCCTTGTGCCAAAGCGCTACAACGGCTTCTAAAAGCAACAAAATTGTATTTAACTCAATCCTGTTTTACCGTTGTTTTGTGTACAAACCATTACAAATGCGGTGGTTTCTCGTAATCAAAACACAAAGTTCATTAAGTGTTGGTACTAAATTATCGTTTATGTAGTGTAGAGCTGAACTTAAACTGGATTCAAGTTGCGAAACCGTTGTAAAATTGTTACAAGCATGTTCTTGAAATACTATTTTCTATTTAAATGTCGTTAGCGTAAATCAAAATAGTGTCAACAAACTGATTACGGCGTTGAGTTCCGCCACTCAACAGAATTCGTCGGAAGTGGTGCGGAGTGCCTTAACACTAGGTGCCCTCGGGATTTTTGGGAAACATATATCGTAAATGATATTAGTAATTAATTCGTTCTTATTTGTCCTAATGCTTTGGATAATCATTTATTCATATCAATAATAACTAAATTGTTTTGCTGGTAAACATTTTCTTTTTATCTTTATGTTTTATACATAGCGGGGTAGTTGGGGAGAATAGGGAGCGCCAAATACGGATGTATTAAGTGTATAAGTTTTTATAATTTTTTCACGCTGTATCTTGCACGTAGCAGGGATAGCCGGAGGGAACTTGGGAACCCACTGTTAATACACTCTGTTCCCCATTTCAACCCTTCTATACCCCATTTTCCGATGAATTGGCATTGCGTCACCTAATGAGTGGCGGAACTCAATCCGGAGCTTTGCCAGGTTACCAGAGCAAAGAAATGAAAATTTTACATATTTCATTTCATCAAGTGGGAATCGAACCCACAATAAACGCGTTTACAGTCGATATTTATTTAGTTTTAATAAAATTCAAAATTTAGTTTCAAGTCACCTTCGAGTAAAGTGAATTTGCAGTAAAATATTACCAATATTTCAGTAGAACCTGTAAACCTATTTCCTTTCTATTGACACTTTGAAGGTAACATTCAGCTGAGTACATAAGCTGGTCAAAGCTAGTTCACAGCAGCGTGTACCGTAAATCCTAGGATTTTACTCTTGTAAATACGGAGAACGGAGTGATGTGTAAATAAATTCTCCATTATATTATTTACTTAGTAGCGTTAAAATTTTTAAATATCTAAGATAATTAAATTTTGTTCCGATGAGTTTAGTGTTATAAAACTGAATTTGTGTGCGGTTTTAAAATCCGGAAAAAAAGAAAAAAATTAAAGAGATAAATAAAAAAAAAACAAAAAAAATATAAAAAAAAAATAAAATAAATAAAATTATTAAATTTGTTATTATTATAATTTAATTTAAATTTATTATAATTTTTTAATTAATTATTATATATTATTATTTATAATGGTATAAATATCTATTGTTTATTTATAATGTTTTATGTTATTTATTGAGTGGATTTTTCTATATTTATTATTTATTTAAAAAAAAAAGATATGGCCTTTTATATAACAAAAAAGGTGTATTTAGACACTATAGAGGGTATCAAGGTTAATAGGGTATTTTCGGTTTACCTAGGATTATGAAATTTGACTGATAGCATCCACTAGTACTACCTGTAGTAGTTTAGGAAAAAAACTGAAAACTATACATTTGTGGTTAAATCAACAAAAATAATAAAACGGGGCAAAATTTGATATTATAGTCGTTAGTGCAAGTGAGGTCAACAGATCAGATGAAAAGGCTAAGCTTGAATTTCAGAAAAAGCTGAAGATCCAATTTTTGTACGGAACTCTTGGTGGGTGAGCCTGACTCGCGCTTGTCCGATTTATTTATACAACTCTAACCACCAAAGGTTGCCTGCCTTTATCTGTATATTTTACTTTAGCATATCAACATATTAGAGTCCAAGGAAAAAAGGCTGCGGCAATTTATACCAAAATAAAATTTACGTATAAAGAAACAACATAAACGCTTATCGAGAGGGAATGAGGCCGAATATTTGGGAGGCTATACGCCTTTAAGCATTCTTCTAAGACAGTCAAATAACTTGGAAACGGTTCCAACTTCCCTTTTTTCTTTTATACACCTTTAGTAAATGTAAATCAGGCTTTGTAAGCATTTCCTGAAGGGACACAGGCTTTGTGCAGAATTATCAAGGGCGCGGCTCATTTGAAAAAGCTGTGATAAAAAATATAGCATGAATTGTGTTTTTCATTGTCAGCCTTGGTGCGATATCATTTTATAATCGTGTTAAATATGTTTTATTTTTTAAGCCTATGTATGTATATGTTCAGTGATTTTCAGTGGTTTTTTTAGATTTTTGGGATTTTGTGATTTTGGCAGAAAAAGTGGATTTCGATGCTGAAAAAATATTGTCTGATAGTTTGAAACTGTTTTATTATAAGAAATATATATTATTGCATTGCAAATTGAAACCCAACAGTCGAGCTGTGCTTGCCAATTTTCTTCAAAAAATATTTTTTTAGGAACAATCACAAAATGTGATAAAATAGATAAGTTCTTAGGTCTGCTAGCTATAGACCAAATTGATCCGTCGGTCGATAGACCGAGTCACCACTGCTTTCATAGTTACATCCTGTATATTAATATATGAAATTTTTACCCGCGTTACAAGTTAGTAATTTCAACTAAAACAAAAAAATATTTATGTTAATAAAATATAGAGGCCATTCGTAGAGGTTCTTATAAAATATGAAAAAATCGTACAAGTGTGAGTCGGGTTCGCCCACCCAGGGTTCCGTACAAAAACTTGATTGAGGTCTCGAGTTTTTTCTGAAATTCAAGCTTAGGCAGAGCCCTTTGATCAGGTAACTCACTTGAACTAGTGGATTTATTCCCAAATTTTGACCCCCCTTTATGGCTATTTATATAGGATTTAATCACAAATGTATAGTTTTCAGATTTTTTCCTGAACTAGTACTAGTACTATCTGTATTATAGGTCAACCTGAAGTATCCCATTAGTAAGTATCCCACAGTGTCGGAGGATGCGTTTTTTGCGATATACCATATATTTTTTTAGGTAAATACATTTTTTATTTTTTTTTAATGGAGCCGTATATCTAAGTATATAGTTTGAATTTGAAATAGATACTGAGACAGACATAAAGGCTCTTGACAGACAGACAGACGATAAAGTGAGCTTATAAGGGTTCCATTTTTCCTTAGAAGATACGGAACCCTAAAAATAAAGAAAAACAACTTATTTAGAAAACGAGACGAAAAATTTTGTATATAAGCTCTTTATCGCAGTTTTCAGTGTTACTGTAAATGCGACTTATGGGCTCTATCTCCACTCGAGGAAATATTTATTTAAATTTTTATTTTCATTTCTTCGCTCTAGTGTCGAGCCAAACCAAACGTTAAGTTCCGCCACTCAACACACACATTGCCTTCGGAATTTCGGGCTTAACAATAGATTCCCTTTGCTTACCCGGCTGTGTGCGGGATACAGCGTGAAGCTGATTTTTAATTTTCCTGTTTTAGGTAAGCTCAGCCGCAGCGTTGAGTTTTATCTATCAAAATATTGCTGTCTAAATTGGAGATTGGAGTACCAGATTACTTTTTACTTACTATCCGAAGTTAAAAAAGGAGCTAAAAAAAGGACATACAACAGTTCCTAAAATTTTATTGTAAAACATTTTTAATCATTTGTTAGCATAACGCACGCAACCAGGCGTAACACAAATGTGATAGATGATTCACATCATTATTTTACAATAATTGGGTCATTAATAATAATAAGCCTATCAAATGTGAGGATATTAGCATAACATTATCAAAATATGGTACCAATTCATATAATATACTAGCAGCTGACTCGCGGCTTCGCCTGCATACCATCTATTTTTTTATTATGCTGCATAGGCTAACAGATTGACACATTCAATCATGAAAAAGATTTTCATTTGATTTAATTTGATTTTTGTTTTTATTCTTATGAGAAAGTGCAAGTACTATGTGGCTGCTTCAAGCCATCGGCGGGAAGGGCGTCCCGCGCGGGACTAATAAAATTTATACTAATATAATAAAGCGGAAGAATTTGTTTTCGTGTTAAAACGCTAAGGTCTCGTCGATCGATCTTTGATTTGTATGAAAACTGCATTCTTCAGGAGTGCTTTAGATTATATAAAATTACAGTGTAAGTGTTTGTTAGCCATAAATAACGAAATAACAATAATAAAGAACATAATAGAATTTTTAAATGTTAATATTTTCATTTATGGCACGAGCGTGTAACTATAAACGAGATGTGGGTTCAATTCCTACTCGAGGAAATTAAATATTTGATATTGTCATTTCTTCGCTCTGGTGTTGAGGTAGTGTGGCATTTTGACTCGCCTCTTAACACGCAATGCCTCCAGATTCAATGGAAAATGGGGCACGGAGTGTCTCAAGGTTCCCTCTGCCTACCCTGTTTCTGCAGATGAAAAAAAAGGGATATAAAATAAATTTACAATATTTTCTCTATTTACAAAAAAAAATCCAAAAAAACGCCTGATCAGATATTAACATAGTAAAATCAGGAACCTGTGTGTCATACAATATTTAAACACGACAGCGTGACAGCCGCTGACGGGCAAGATGTATGAAGGTCATTAGCGCTGCCTCACGGTAAAGGAAACACTTGCCTCGCTTGGATCTTCGGATTAATGGTAATGATTATCACGCTTAAGATAGAGATAGAGATGGATGAGTAATTAATACGTAAATAATATATGCATAAGTTTGTTAATGTTAAATAAGTGTGAGATTTTGTTTTGAATTAATTGATTACTTTAGTTACGATATATTAAAAGAAAGCAATAAAGTGCGAGTCAAACTCGTCCTCTGAGGGTTCCGTACCAATTTCTGGATTGTACAACTTATAAAAGTTGAAACTTAAGTTTGCTAGTATGCCTTATTTGAATATGAAATCACCTACAATATTATATAATAGTTTGTAATGATTTATTTTCTATTATATAATATTTTTTTTTACTTCATAGGATTTTTTTCTTTTATGCTAAATTTCATAATTGTAGATCCATGGGAAGTACCATATAAGTTTTGATTAAGCAGTAAATTTCATGTAAAATGTAAAATTGATGTATAATTAAATGCTCGTATCTTTTGACTCCGAAGAATTAGAAGCTAGATTTGTTCTGTGCTTAAAGTTACCATAAATCTATTTGATTTGATTCATTTCAGCTCGATACCTCCACGCGATTCCGAAATAAATAGTCTTCACAGACGGACAACAAGGTAGTCCTATTAGGGTTCCGCTTTTTTTCTTTTGAGTTACGGAACCTTAAAAATGAAGAAGAACGATTTCAAATTACCGTTGAGATCATTCTTCTTCCACCAACGTGTTCATCATTAATAGGATAGGAGAATTTATTCTTAAATATAGTACCGTCGTATCTCACTTTTTGTGGTGGTTGTGAACTCAGTGTCTACAAGGGCTTTATGGTATGGATATATAATATTCCAGTATCTTTGAAAAAGAAGCCATATTTTGCGTGTAAGCTAATATGATGTATGAATTTTCATTGGAAAATGTAGCAAACACCTGCCAGTGATGTTTGTATGAAACATACTAATATTGAAACTGAACTAAAACAACGAGGTCGACTTACACAACTCATTATGCAAAATCTAATATTGATAGACAGTGACGGGTTCGTCAGAATGTAATTTTTTTTATGCTTCACGCTGTATCCCACACAAAGCAGGGAGGCAGAGGGAACCTAGTGGTAAGATACACATTTCCTCATTTTCCGTCGAATTCTGGAGATATTGTGTGTTAAGTAATGAAACTCAATTCATTAAGAGCTCGCAATTTGAGCCGACACCGGAGCGAAGAAATTAACATATAAATTTAAATAAATATTTCATTTCCTCGAGTGGGGATCGAACCCATAAATATTTGCGTTTACAGTACTTGTGCCCCTGCACCACGACGGACATCATAATAATAACTTTTTGATATAATAGAGATAAAATTTATATAATTACCATATTCATAGAACAGATTTAAATATTTCACGGCGATGCATCTTGGCTTTACCGAATATTGAATAGTGATTTTATGAATGTATTTATGCAACGTCTACCCTCTATGAACACTTATAAAACTTAGTAGACCACTGTTGAAGAACGGATGCCTATTCCACGATACTTTTATACTTCGCAGAATAACACCACTTTAAATAAAACCACAGTTTTATCTCCTCTATAGGTAATAGGTAATAGCTACAGAAAAAAAAGTATTAAAAGAAATGTAAAAATAATAAAAGGTACGGACCATAAGCCTGTAGTGTAGGAATTAAAATTAAAAAAAAAACTACTCTATAAAAGCCTAATACAATTTAAAAAAAAACCAAAAATGCAAAAGTGTTTTTTTAAATAAATAATAAAATGAGTGTTGTAGAATAAAACGCCATTTGTCAAGACGACAAGATGACGTCAGCCTGTATATATACAGCAGAATAGGCACAGAAAATCTAGTGTTTGATATGTGACTAATACAAGTAAAATCCAAAAAAGAATAGAAACTACTAGTGTGGGTATCATTGGATGTAGCAAACATTCTACATGTTATTTGTCAATAAATATCTTTTATCTTTTTATCTTTAATACTCCTAGTGTAAGACCAAATTTCTTTAATTTCAGTTTCAAATACATCTTTTTCCTATACAACATGGATATTTTGTTGACAATTTCTAATATAATTTACAAGCTTATTTCATTTATATGAATCGCATCGCGTATTTCATATTGTTTGCCACAATAACGAAGTCCGTTTCAAATTTCTCTAGTAAATATTGTATAGAATAAAAATTTTCTTTTTCTGTAATTTTTGTTGGTCTTTTTGGTTGTTGAGTTCAATTAAAATTAAATAAGAAGCACGATACGATATTGGTTTGCATTTGTGTGAATGTTACTAAAAGTAGAATTAGAAAAAAAGTTTATTGTTCGAGATCAACAAAAAAAATATTAAACAACATCTTAGCTTAGACCGCGCGGACTCTACATCAAATTGATTAAAAATAATTTTTGTTTATATTTCTCGTGCTATTGTTGCGTAATAACGTAACAAACCAACACACTTACATCTTTGACAATAATATAATAAGTAAAACTACTAATTAGCAGTCGGGCCAGGTTGAGGCCAGTCGTGGCACTGTGGCACGAGGTGTGACTGTAAAACCGACCGGTTGTGGGTTCGATCCCCACTCGAGGAGGAGGATGAAAAATTTACTTAATTTTATATTTCCATTTCTTCGCTCTGGTGTAGAGGTTAAGCGCGGTGTTGAGTTTTGCCACTCAACACGCAATGCCTCCAGATCTCAGCGGAAAGTGGAGTGGAGTGTCTTAACACTAGGTTCCCTCTGCCTACCCTGCTTATGCAGGATACAGCGTGAAGCTGATTTATTTTATTTTTTACTTATTATCATTGATTGAAAGCAAACAAGAGGTTTACTAAAAACTTTCACATATTACTCAGCTTTTCCGATAGCGACGAGAGAGATCAAACGAGTGACATTTCCAATTTCCTTTGTTTCAACTAAACTTAAAAGTTCTCAGTTTTGTATAAAAACTGATGCAAAAATAGGTTTAATATTTTTTAACATTTTTAAAGTGTTAATTCACACTTAGGAAAGAAAAATACTTATTTGGAAAACGTATAAAAATTTAAACATACGGCTTAGTGGTCAGAGCGCCTGGTCAGTTTCCAGCAGGCGCGGGTTCGAGTCCCGCTACGTAAAAATTTTTATACGTTTTCTAAATAAGTATTTTAGGTTTAATATTAGAATGAGAACTTTAATGTATAAGAACTTTAATGTATAATTTAAAAAAAAATACTAATCAATCACCTCGTGTAATAAATCATAATAAATCAAGCAAGGCCTGGTGACTTATAAAAAAATAATGACTCACTCAAGTAACTTCTCGTACTGGAACGTGCCTATTAAAAGTTACCTTTGCAGAGCTCGACATGGAAAATGCGATTTTTTGCTATAAATATATTTTTTTGGCTTCACGCTGCATCCCGCATATATCACGGTAGGCAGCGGAACCTAGTGTTAAACACTGTTTTCGTTATTTTATTATTCTCATTGCTTAAATATCAACAAATTAAAATACTTATTTAGAAAACGTATAAAAATTTGACAGAGCGGGACTCGAACCCAGGACGCACTCCTGGAAACCTTTTCCTTCCCTATGTGTGGAATAACACTTTAAAAAAAATGAATTAAAACTATTTAATAATTAGCATTCTCCTTGCCAGACGATAATTCTTAGTAATTATCTTTGGGTAGAGGAAATTTGTAAAAATCTCCTTACAGAGATGCTAACAACATAAATAAGTTATAACAAGCGTATAAAAATTTCGACGCAGCTTGGCGAGAACGTATGGCTTAGTGGTCAGAGCGCCTGGTCGGTTTCCAGGAGGCGCGGTTTCGAGTCCCGCTACGATCAAATTTATAAACGTTTTCTAAATAAATATTTTTCTTTCCTGAGTGTGAAACAACACTAAAAAAAATGTTATAAATAAAAATACAATAAAAGGTTTTTATATGCACATAGGAGTATATTTTTAGAACAAATTGGATTCATCAAATATTTTTGGCTTTCACTATACATTTGTTTTGATCACGAACCCACAAGGGACCACCGTCCCTCGGTTACCTCTAATCAAATTGCGATAACTCTGTCCAACGTTGTTTAGAATAATTTATTTATATAAATGCTAAATTGATTTGTGCTCATCAGCAAAGTTATGTTGTTTTGAGTTTACAAAGAACTATAGAGCACGCTGAAATATGCGGCGTTGAGTTCCGCCACTTGAAACACAGTGCCTGAAGAATATGGTGGAAGTGAGAAGTATCCTAATCGTAACGCCGTAACACTAGCTTCCTAGTTCCTCGTTCTGCCTCCCCTGCTATTTGCGGGATACAACGTAAATAGAAAAAAAACTTCTTCTTTTTCTTCTTTGGTGTCTGTTTTTCGATAGAATTCGAGACATTGCGTGTTAACTAAAGGAACTAGACGCCGCGTTCTGTCTACCTGAGTGGGAAAATGAAAATAACTTACCCCGGACAGACAGACACCAAATGATCCTAATAAGGGTACCGTTTTTTTCCTCTTGAGGAACAAAACCCTAAAAAGGTTTAACCTATCTCGTTGTTTCCTGCGAACAAAACATTATGATAAAAAAAAACAAAAGTAGATTAGCGAAATCCATCTCCGTTACATAAAAAATAACTAACATTTTTCAAGGGAAACGTACTACAGAGAGGCTATTTATATCAATTTGCCTATGCCCTATAATTTTATTACTCTTTGTACTCCTGTCTATATGTCTGTCTGTCGAGATGAAATATTTACTTAAATTTATATTTCCATTTCTTCGTTCTGGTGTCGAGGCTAAGCGCGGCGTTGAGTTCTGCCACTCAACACGCAATGCCTCCAGAATTCGGCAGAAAGTGGGGAGTGTCTTAACACTAGGCTCCCTCTGCCTACCCTGCTGTGTGCGGGATACAGCGTGAAGCTAATAAAAATAATAAAAATAAATAATACTCCTGTCTATATAAATGGAGATTGAGTATATATGTAGGCCTATTTAAATTTCGGCCATCTTGGAACAGTGGGATGGGAGTGGATTGTAAGCAAAGATGGTTGTGGGTTCAATCCACCCTAGGGTATATGGATTATTTTCATTTTCCCACTCCATCAAAGCAAAGTATAGCGTTAAGTTCCGCCATACAACACCTTCGACTAAAAAATATGGTCTCGTATTCTGGTGAACATGAAGCCTGCAAAAAATTACAATTAATTTATATATAAATTTTGGCGATTTTGGAACAATGGGCTGAGAGCGGGTTGTAAACAAAGATGGTTGTAGTTTCGATCCACTCTAAAGGATAGAAAATAATTCATTAAAGCAAAGTACAGCGTTGAGTTCTGCAATCCAACACTTTCCACCAGAATATATTGTCTTGTATTCTGGTGAACATGAAGCAAGCAAAAAATACTATAAATTTATATATGGAAAGATTTATATAAAATGATATTCGTTTTTTAAAGCAAGAAAATGAAAATTGTTATAATATATTCATATTATAAATATTTATATTCTGAAATAGAGCGAACCGTTGTATAAACTGAAATGTATGACTTGAATTACAATTTTTTTCGTTAGTATTCAAGAAATCGTTTTAAAGATAAATTATGTACTCAGAATTATCAAAATTTCTTTTTTGTAAGAAAAAATATATATTGAATCTATTGGTGGTACAAGATTTATAATATTTTAAATAGAATACGTCAATTATACGTCAATTATTACTTCTGATATATTTAGACAATAAGCGACGTTGAGTTCCGCAGGAGTTTATAGGGTTAAACGAAACAAAAAGAAATGAAGATATTAAAAAAAATATATAAAAAATGCACAGAAAAACCGACAAAAGTTTTAATAATATTTTTTTATTCCTACAAAAATATATTTAAAATCGAGATATTAAAGAAAAAGAGAAAAGAAATACCCTACACAGACGTTTCACACCTCAAATGGC